>ML104919.1:48067-61284 GCA_003697995.1 Taxidea taxus jeffersonii | reverse complement strand
ACTCACTTCTCAACTATTTATGAGGGCCACCTGGGTGGCTCAGTCAGTTAAGCGTCTGCCTTTGGCTCAGGTCATGATCCCAGGGTCCTGGAATCAATCCCCATGTCCAGCTCTCTGCTCAGCAGGAGCCTGTTTCTCCCTCTCCCTGCCATTTGCTCCCCCTGCTTGTGCTCTCGCTCTCTGTCAAATAAATAAATAAAATCTTTAAAAAAATCAAAATAAATTACTTATGAGTCAAAGAAGAAATAATAAGGGAATTTAGAAACTATTTATAAGTGAATGATAATAAAAACCAAACATTAAATTTTGCAAGTTTAAGCTAAAGCAGTCTTTAGAAAATTATAACCATAGATGTTTATAGCAGGAAAGGAAAAAGATTCAAATTTCATGATCTAAACTTTCATGCTAAGAAGATAAAAAGAAAAAATAAATTTCACTGGATGTAAATACAAGGAAAGAAATGATGAAGAGTAGAAATCAGAGAAATAGAAAACATACAAGAAACAGAGGAAAAATCAACAATACTGAACTTTCTTTGAAAAAATTAACACAATTGAGAAACCTCTGGCAGGACTTATTAGGAAATAGTAGAAAACATGAATATCAGGGTTAACATATCAGGATTAATTAACAATATAGGAATGGAAGAGAAGACATCACTACAGAACATGTGTATATGCTCCCACTCAAGAAAGAACTGGATGAACTATTACATGATCTTAATTTTCATTGAACTTAATTTTTCATTGAACTTTCATTGAAGAGAAGACATCACTACAGAACATGTGTATATGCTCCCACTCAAGAAAGAACTGGATGAACTATTACATGATCTTAATTTTCATTCCAGAGCTGTAGGCACAGGGAAGTCAGACAGTCTGAAATAGAAGAAAAGAGTGTCCCCTGTCTTCTTGAAGACAAGACGGGAGCCAACGCAGCATCCGTGTAGGAGGAAAAGCCAGCACACACCATAAGAGTGGGCAAGAACATTTGTAATAAAGGACGAGGGTCAAGTGAGGGCTTGCATGAGATCATAGAACCATTGGGAGCCACAGACACAAGGAAAGTCTGCACCATGCACAGCCTCCCCTCTATGGACCTCCTTTGATGCCCCTGAGAAAACATGTAACAGGATGGGGCACTGTCAAAACAGTCCTTCAAGGGGTAAACTTTGTTGGAAGATTTACACTGTCTGATTTCAAGATTTACACTGGCATTAACCAATCAAGAGAATGTGCCATTGACACACAGATCAGTGGAAAAAAATAAGCGTCCCAAGACTGAATTTTGGGAAAGGCATCAAAGCAATTCTGTGGAGAAATAAAAATCATCTTCTTAAGAAATTGTACTGGAAAGATTGAATATCTCTATGGGGTGTGGGCCATAAAAAGACTGTACTTCACATTTTACACACATGCAAAGAATCTAAGATGAATTATAGACCTGAATACAAATATGAAAACTAAAACTATATAGCTTCTCAAAAAAAAAGAGATTATATTCATAGCACATGGGAAGGCAGGTATTAAAAATCACTAACCAAAAAGGAAGAATTTTGATGAATTACTCTCTATTAAAATTAAAAATGTTTGCTCATCAAAAGCCATCATGAAGCAAATACTGAAACCAGAGTTTGAGAAAACATAATTTCTTTTTTTTTTTAAGATTTATTTATTTATTTGACAGAGAGAGAGAGAGATCAGAAGTAGGCAGAGAGGCAGGCAGAGAGAGAGAGGGGGAAGCAGGCTCCCCACCAAGCAGAGAGCCCGATGTGGGGCTCGATCCCAAGGACCCTGGGATCATGATCTGAACCGAAGGCAGAGGCTTTAACCCACTGAGCCACCCAGGCACCCCGAGAAAACATAATTTCAATACTTATATCTGACCAAAGACTTGTATCTAGTATCTATTTTTGTAAAACCTTTATTTGGTTTAATTCTTTTATTTATTTATTTTTTTGTTAGAGCGGGAGCGAGCACAGGCAGACAGAGAGGCAGGCAGAGGCAGAGGGAGAAGCAGGCTCCCCGCTAAGCAAGGAGCCCGATGTGGGACTCAATCCCAGGACGCTGGGATCATGACCTGAGCCGAAGGCAGCCGCTTAACCAACTGAGCCACCCAGGCATCCCGTTTATTTGGTTTAATTCTAATATGGTCCCCACAGTTCCCATTCCCTGGTTTATATGCCAACGATAATCCTCTCCCCATGCATGGGGGCAGGCTCTGTGAATACAGTGGATACTACTGCTGTAATTAGGTTACAGTACATGGCAAAGGTAAAAGATTTTGCTTATGTAATTATAACCAACAATCAGTCGAAGTTTTTTAAGATTTATTTATTTCTTTTGCGAGAGAGAGAGCACACATGTGTGAGAGAGTGTGCATGCGAGTGGGGGAGGAGAAGAGAGAATCTCCAGCAGACTCCCTGCTGAGCCTAGAGCCCCATATGGGGCTCCCTCTCAAGACCATGAGATCATGACCTGAGCTGAAACCAAAGTTGGTTGCTCAACTGACTGAGCCACCTAGGTATCCCAATAATCAGTTGACTTTCATCTACTGGGAGAATAGCCTATGTGGTGAGCTCTTCAAAAGAGACTCAAAGCAGGAGAGACCATGGCTTTGAAGAAACAAGTTGTCATGCTGTGAATGGCCTATAGACAGAGGAGCCTCTACGAGCAGAAGATCTCAGTTTTACAACCACAAAGAACTGAATTCTACCAATAGCCTGACTGAACTTGGAAGAGAACACCGTGTTCCAGATGAGAAACCAGACCTTGGCATCATCTTGCCTGCAGCCTTGTGAGACGCTGGCAGGGGACCCAACTAAGCCATGCCCAGGCTCCGGATGCACAGAAACTGTGAAATAATACCTGTATGCTCTTTAAGCCACTAGAAAATTAACAAATAATGATAATTTGTAAAGTAAGTAATCCATGGTAATTTGTTATGCAGCACTGGAAAACGAATATAATTCAATAATAAGACAAACTCAATTTTTAAAAAATCAGCAAAAGACTTAACAGATACTTCACAAAAGAAGATGTATACTTGGCCCCCAGGCACATAAAAGGTGCTTAATATCATCAGGCATCAGGGAAATGCAGATTAAAATGACGATTATTTATCATTAAATATATACCTATACACCTATACACCGATTTTATTTTTAAAAATAAACTGGTGATGTATGCATTTCTGGTGGGTATATAAAAATGTTACAACCACTTTGGATAATGGTTTGATAGTTTCTGATAGATTCAAACATGTTCCTATTCTGTGACCAGGTAGTTCCACTGAGACATGTGTGTCTCCAAGATAAATGAAAACATAGGTCCACAACAAGATGTACACAAATTTTCACAAAAGTTTTACTCACAACAGTGAAAACCTGGGAAGAAATTCAAATATCCATCAGTAGGAGCAGGGATGAAAATAATTGTGAAATGATACTCAGTAATAAAAAAGTTACATATTACTGAGACATGCAAGAGTTAGGATGAATCTCAAACACACTGTATTGAGTAAGGGATCCAGACACCAAG
Organism: Taxidea taxus jeffersonii; assembly: GCA_003697995.1. Lineage (NCBI taxonomy): Eukaryota > Metazoa > Chordata > Mammalia > Carnivora > Mustelidae > Taxidea > Taxidea taxus. The sequence goes on along the minus strand of ML104919.1, from coordinate 57,745 downwards.
GAGTCATAATGTGTCATTTCTTACATATGAAATTCAATAATAGATGGAAGGAATCGATGATAAAAGTAGAATTGTAGATGCCTCTAGGGTAGGAAAGAGTAACTGGAAAAGAGCACAACAGAAATCTGAGGAGTGATGGAAATATTCCATATCTTGTTTGGTCCATATAGGTAAATACATTTGACCAAAAACATTGCCTCTATGTGCATCATAATTGCACTTAAAAAAGATTATTTACTTATTTGTTTGAGAGAGAGAGCATATGTGAATGTGAGCTAAGGAGGAGCAGAAGGAGAGGGACAAACAGATTCCACGCTGAGTGAGGAGCCTGATGGGGGGCTCAGTCTTATGACCCTGAGATCAAGAAGACCTGAGTTGAAATCAAGAGTTGGACACTCAACAGACTGAGCCACCCAGGTTCCCCTATCTGGGGCAGTGAGTATCAACAACTGTTGAAGTCTTGAGGAGAAGACACCAAGAAAGTGATAAGGTAGCTGGAGCATGATGTAGGGCCTAATGAGGAATTTTTTTAAAGTTTACATGCAGAGTAGCATACTTGTATGCCATTCTCCAGTAGAGAGGGATAAAAAATTGGTAAAAGCAGAATAAAAAGGATAGAAAGCAGAATAGAAAGGGGTGATTAGCTGGAATGATGTCCTTGAGTGAGTGAGGAAGAAGGGGATCTAATGCCCAGATGGAAGGGTTGGCCTGAAGCAAAACACAGTTCATCCAAAGTAAGAAGGGAGAAGGCAGGAATGTAGTTTAGAATGGAGAAGGGGGGGGGAATGGAGTCTAGAATGGAGAAGGTGGGGAATGGAGTCTAGAATGGAAAAGGGGGTGAAGTCTAGAATGGAGAAGGCGGGGAATGGAGTCTAGAATGGAGAAGGGGGGAATGGAGTCTAGAATGGAGAAGGCGGGGAACGGAGTCTAGAATGGAGAAGGTGGGGAATGGAGTCTAGAATGGAGAAGGCAGGGAATGGAGTCTAGAATGGAGAAGGGGGGAATGGAGTCTAAAATGGAGAAGGGGGAATGGAGACTAGAATGAGAGCAGGGTGGGGGTCGGGTGCTGGTTTTGAAGTTGATAGTTCAGGGTTCCTGCAATCAACGCTTACTAGGTGGATAAAGTAATTCCTGCAGTGCTTCTCTCACAAGATCGTGAAGAGAACAAAATGACACTAAGCCTGCACAGTAACAGAGCCTATAAAAACAATAAAGCTTGCTCCAAACATTATAATAGATAATGAGGCTTGCCCTGCAGTAGCGTAGACAGGCTTATGAGCTCATGGGCTCTGAATCTCGGATTGTTTACAGAGGGGGGCTGTGATGATGTGTGGGAGGTTGTACTAGGTGATCTCTAAGATACCTTACCGATTGGGGCTTTTGTGAATGATGCTGAAATGAATATGAGAGTGTACCTATCTCTTTGAGATCCTGATTTTTTTCCTTTGGATACATACCCCAAAGTGGGATTATTGGATCATATGTTCTAAGTTTCTTGAAGAATCTCCATACTGTTTTCCATAGTGACTGCACCAACAGTGCAAAGGGCTTCCCTTCTCTCCATATCCTTGCCAACATTTGTTATCTCTTTTCTTTTTGATGATAGACATCCTTACAAGTGTGGGGTAATATGTCACTGTGGGTTTGATTTACAGTCCCATGATGATTAGTGATATTCACCTTTTCATGTACTTCTTGGCCATTAGTGTGTCTTCTTTGGGAAAATGTCTATTCAAGTCCTTTGCCAAATTTTTATCAGATTTTTTTTCCTCCTGAGTTGTATGAAGTCCTTTTATATTTTTGATATTAACCTTTTACCAGATATATAGTTTGCAAATATCTTCCTACACTATATTAATCTATGCTATAGATTAACTTTTCATTTCATTGATTGTTTCTTTTGCTGTGTACAACCTGTGTCTATTGAAAGATATATGTTCAAACAAAATGTGATATATATATATATTTGTGTATATACATATATATGTCTGTGTATATATATGTATATACATATATATACATACATTCTGTATATATGCTCACCCTGTATATATGCATATGTATATGCATATACACAAATATACATATATTATATATAATGGTCTATATTTTAGCCATAAAAAGAAGGAAATGCTGCCATTTGTGATAACATAGGTGAACATGGAGGATATTCTGTTTAAATGAAATAAGGCAGACACAGAAAGACATGCACTGTAGGACCTCACTCATGAGTGGAATTTTGAAAAAAAATAAAACTCATAGAACTAGAGAGTACAACAGTGGTTGCCAGGACCTGGAGGTTGGGGAAATAGGGAGATATGTTAGTTGAAGTATATAAACTTTGATTTCCAAGATGAATAAATTCTGGAGATCTAATATAAGCATGGTGCCTCTAGTTAATAATACTGTATTGTATACTTGAAAGTTGCTGGGAGTAGATCTCAAGTGTTCTGACCACACACATACAAATGGTTACTAGGCAAGTTTGGTGGATATGCTAATAAACTTGACTGTGGTTATCATTTCATACATATATTAAATCATCACCTAGTACATCTGGGCACCCCCAGTGCCTTAGTCAGTTAAGCCTCCAAGTCCTGGGTTCAGCTCAGAGTCATGAGATCAAGCCCCACATGGGGTCTGGGCTCAAAAGGGAGTCTGGTTGAGATTCTCTCTCTCCCTCTGCCCCTCCCTCCTGTGTGCTCACTCTCTCAAATAAATAAGTAAATCTTTAAAAATTTATGCTAATTAGAGAGGACGGAGGGAAACTAATATTGGAGGAAAGGAAAGACTGGCAGCTCCCAAGACCCCTTTTCCTTCAGACTCAGTTCCTCATGGTAAACTGTAGAAAAGCAACTTACTGTGAGATGAAATCTCAACATTGGTGGGAAAAAATATTCATACAAAGTTAGAATATCCCATCCTTAGAGAATCTTCCTCATCCACAGCCACACCATCCAGAAATCCACCTCCACTGATGTTTCTGCAAGTGCTGTCTGGGGTCACTTATTAAAACTTACCTCTCTAAGGAGAAAATAAATTCTGAATATTATCAGTGTTATAAATATCTTTCAACAATTTTTATATCTAAGAAGTAGCTACAGAAATATCCATCTAAGAATAATTCTAATCTTCCTGAATAAAGACGAGAAAAGAAAGCAGAATTGCTCAACATATGGATGTAGGGAGGTGTACTTATATTAAGGACAAGTTGAAGAAAGCTCAGGTAGACAGGGGAAATGTATTGTTAATAACTCAGCTACTAAACCAGCTTCCTTTCGGCCTCAGCATTGCTCCAACCCAGAGATCTGCAGACATTTTCTGAAAAGGGCCAAAGAGTAAACATTTGAGGCCTTGTGAGCCACATATAACCTGGAGTGCAACTATTCAACTTTGTTTTGTAGAGTGAAAGCAGCCGTCAACATGGGAGATCCAACATGATTTATGGAAACAGACGGCAAGCGTGGTACATGCTCCCTGGAAAGATACCAAAGTCAAAGACTGTTTCTGCCATGTGAATCTTCGAATATGGATGAAGAAGATGAGGGAAATTATCACTTTCTCAGAGCCAACAACGTACGTGGAATTTTCATATCCATAATCCCCCCCAAACTTGCACAAACATTCTGAAAAAGGGGCTCATGATCTTCAATTTTCACCCACGAGGAAATCCCTAAAGTACTTCTCCAAAGGCACCTTGATGTTAATGGCAGTACTATGGAACTCAGATGATTTCCAAAGCCTAAATTCTTTCCATCACTCTAAAGTGGGGAACCATCAAACATGATTTTTAAAAGTAAGAATGTGTAAAAGCTAAGAATGACTGTGAAAAACAAAGGAGGTAAAGAATGAGAATGACTCAAGTCCCTGGAAACAAAGGTGTATTGTCACAAAGCTGGCTTAAAGAAAAAAAATGGAGCAGGTTAGTTTGTTATCTGGACAGTGTTCCCACTCGAGAGCATAGGACAAAACTACCTCGCAGCATAGCCTCCACTGATTTACACCAGTGGGAGGTAAGGAGGGACAACTCTAGGCTGAATCAAGAGGCCCAGGGAGGATGGTCAGTGTTTCCACTTCCCTAAGAGACACCTCCGCCCACTCAGGAGCAATATTTCCTTGTGTTCAGGGACCCAGTGTTTTCTTCCCACTCTTCATTTCCCCAGTTCTAGTGGTCCTGCATCTGTCTGCAAGAATTTAGAGACAGGCATCCAAACCGAGCGCATACAGGTAAGCCTTCAACCAACTCCTGCCCATTGAGCAAAAGCCAAAGGCTCAATAAAACTGTCAGTTATCCTATATGGTTCCCACTGGGTACTACAAAGTATAGTAAAGGTTAATGGAGAATTAGTCTGACCTAAAGCCACCTGTTTCTAATGAAAATCGAAGCCCCAAGTCCAGACCTCATTTATGATGGGGACTCTCACACATATAGACGGACGGTCTAGGTGCTAAAAGATCTGTTATAACGCAGGGTGCGGGCAGTGAAATGCCCTTTAAAATAATTGGTTTGACCACACTGTGGTTCCAACCAGAGGTGAATATATTCATAGACTTTGTGGTGATAAGCAATTTGTCAAAGATTAAAGTTCACTACTGGTAAATGACTAATATCAGCCCCCGCTCAGAGGAAGAAAATCTTCCTTGGGTTCTTCATTTGTACTTCCAAGCAAATTTCCAACATGTGGGAGTGTTGCCAGGATTTGACAATAATGAGGTTCAGTTCTACAATGTTCGATGTAGGTGACCTTGATTTCTGTATCTAAGAAAAATAAATCACTTTTTGTTTCAGATGGAATTAGGTTTCCAGGACCTTGATTACCAGATTTGAACAACTGGTAACCGTGTACCCTACTCTCCCAACATTATGGTACCTGAGGGCATAACTCAGATTTCCTTCTAGGAGTGGTATCATTAATGAGCAAGAAGGCATAAGGATATGAAAGGCTCCAGGGTGGACATATATATGAAGTTTCCCCAAGATTTATGCCACTCACTACGTTCTGTACTGCTAGGGATTGCTTGTATATAAACCCAGTGAAGAAATTTCCATCTTTGTTGACAAATACCTCCATGGAGGAACGGCCCCAGGGAAGCGGTACTCTACTTCTGAGACTCTGGGTAGCGCCCATCAATTGTGCTGCCCGTCCGGGCACTAGAGGCCCCAGAAGTAATGAATTCCACTGAGAGAGCACATAGAATAAAGAAAGGCTAAAATTAATCAAAATGTGACCAGAGTTTCAATCAGGCAGCACAGGGCTTGACAAGAGGGATGTAAATATTACTGTACGTCACATCCAACCTGTCAGCAAATGAAATCCAAATCCAGAGAAACCGTTTCCTGTCAGAGAAGGGGGAAGCTCGGGGAGGGCCCTTGAGGCTGACAGAGCACAGAAGGGTCAGTCCATTCTGACCTCTGCCAAGAGTTTTTCAGTGAGGGGGGAAAAATCAAATCTTTAAATGTGTGGGGATAGTTTTGTTCTTATATAATGTTATGATCTTTCAAGCTTACCTTTAGAGAGATTTCTCTTGGGGGGAGGGGAGTCCTGGTCAGTCACACCCCAGAGAAATCACAGGCATTACAAAAAGGTCCATAACAATATCTATTAGGAGGGCACGATCTGAGGTGTCTCCTTTGCCCTCACACTCAGGAGGCCCTGGGTGCACGATTGTGAAATAAATGAATGGGTTCAGGGACTTAATAAATCAGCAGAAGCTCCTCGAGCGTGGAACATTTTGTTAGGTTCTACAGATAAGCTATCGCCTCATTATAGTTACATGCCACTGAAGTTTAGGAATGCAATCTAGGTAAAATACGGAAAAACAGAGCGAACAAAATCGGGCGCGCAGACGCACCGCAGTCTTAACAACCAGATTGCCTCAAGGCTCATCTTGAGATAGTTTGGCTCCCGGTCTCCGGCCCATCCCCCAGCTCAGGTGTGGCTGCCTGCCACTGTGCACCTGGCCCCGGTGGGCCAAGCAGCTGCTCCCCTCTGACGTCACCTGGAAGCCACGCCCCCACCGCCTGCCGCCTGCCAAGGCCCGAGTGTCTGCGGAGCCCAGCTCAGAGCAGCAAACTGCAGACCAAATGTGAGGGGCTCTTGTCAAGGCCGCCTTTGGTTTCACTGCTTCCTGAAGGCTGTCTGGAGCCTTCCTTTGCCCTGGACAGCAGTCGAGGGCACCGTCCTGCCTTCTTTCCCTCTCTCCTTCACTTGGAATCAGACAGAAAATTCTCCAGGCTTCCCTGACTCCCTAGTTTCCCTCCCCACAGACATGTCCCCTAATCCCATCCCTGTACGTTTAACCCTATCTTGGCATCTAGGCTGACACGTCAGGATGAAGGGAAGACAGTTTCAGGGAGAGCAGCAGGCAGCACTCCAGAGTCTCTTCTCTGACCTCAATAAAATCAAGACCCTCGGGTACCCAGATTTGTGCTCGCCCTGCCTAGCCTTTAGAGAGCTATCAGCTGCTCTTAAAGGAAGATCTATTGCTTTTGGGCAAAGGCACTATAATTATATGTATAATACACGTATGGAAGGCAGAAATTAATCACATTTATTTGAAGTATAAAATCTGAATACTACCGTCTAAAACAAGAGGGAACCCATGTTGTGTTTTGGAATGTGGGAGGTCATTAAGAGATGGAATTCATCATAGTCTATGTCCCTGTGCTAAGTCAGGCAAGGCCTGGGGGCACCTGGATGGCTCAGTCAGTTAAGCATCTGTCTTTTGCTCAGGTCATGATCCCTGGGATCAAGCTCTGCATCAGGATCCCTGCTCAGTGGGGAGCCTGCTTCTCCCTCTCCCTCTGCCATCCCCCCCACCCCCAACGCTTGTGCTCTCTGGCTCTCTCTGTCAAATAAAATCTTATAAAATAAAATAAATCATACAAGTCCTCGAAACCATGTTGCCTGATCTTGCCATGCCCTACGGTGCACTATACTATCATCTGATGAAGAAACAGAAACAGGTTAAGTGACTTGCCTGGGGTCATGCAAAGCCTGTAATTTTGGGTTCCACAATTCTGACTCTGGGGGTCGACTTTGAGCAGCTCTGCTCTCCCGCCCTCCTGTGTCATAATCTGCATCCAGCCTGATAAATGCCTCTAAGTTATTGTCTCATTATTCCCCATGTCGTGGCTTGCTGTGTATCCAATTACAATTTCCTGCTTGGCCCCCGCCATTCATGGCTTAGGCTCTGCCACTTCAGAGTCTTTCAGTGACTAAATGTGGAAAGAGAACCAATTCTGCCTCTAGGAGTATGGGCTGATCTGAAGCAGCACCACTAGCCACCCAACAGCCCGGGGTGTGTGAATGTGTGTCTGTGTGTGTGGAGAAACTTTTTAATACGTTGCCGAGCTAATAGGATGGAAGGAAACACTCCAAGGGCCGTGTCCCAAATACAAACAAACCAAAGGGGGTGGAGTGGACCTTCCTTTGAAATCTGAACAATTTTGGAATCGGTTCCACAGAAAAGTAGGGATTAGAAATGCTGCTGGCTAGAGGAAGAGCATCCTGCAGAAGAAATTGCCTGGACAGAGACCCAGAGGGTAAGCATGCCTGTCCACACTGCGTTTGCAACATAGCAGCCAGAGAGATCCTGTTAAGATGTCAAATCACCTGGTCTGTGCAGATCATCCACAATAAAATCTAACGTCCTTTCTGTCACCTACAAGACTGTCTTACCTTGTCCCAGCAACCTATCCTCTGTTGCTGGCTGCAGTCACCCAGGAAAGCTTGCTCTCTGATCCCAGCCTTGAGTGCTCTAGTAGATCCCAAAGGCACTGCAACTAGGGGCTCTTAGCTGATGGCAGTCCTATCAACAATTTCTCTCTTGCCAAGGGTCTGAGTGGCCCCCTGCACGCCTGCCGGAGAAAAATGGAGCCTTTTGCATCTGCCCACATGTCTATGAATTCCAGCACTCTTCATTCCTTCCAGAAGATTTGAGTTTCCAGATTTGGTGCTGTTTCTACTCATTGAGAAACTTTGTCTCTTCTATAATCTATAATCTTAAAATGTATTGTTTCGCCTCCATTTTGTTTTGAAATTAATAGACTTGATTTTTAGAGGAGTTTTAGGTTCACAAAAGAGTTGAACAGAAAGTACAGGGAGTTCCTATAAACCCCTCCTGCCTTGCCTCGGGCTCCCCTGTTAGAGCATCTTACAGTCATTCAATATGGCCGTTTCATTGATGATCCTGTATTGTTAACTAGAGTCTGGAGTGTCCATTAGGTTCACTGTATGTATTTGACAATTGTGTGTGCAACATTATAGTATCAGGCACAATAGTTTCACTGCCCTAAAAATATCCTGTGTTCTACCAATTTATCCCTCTCTCCATCCCTCTGAGCCCATGACAACCCTGAAATGTCTATAGTTGTGCCATTTCCAGAATGTCATTTAGTTGGAATCATACAGTATAGTGGTTAATTTTATGTACCTACTCGACTAGGCCCTGGGGTGCCCAGATATTTAGTTAAATCTTATTCTGGGTATGTGCATGCAGGTGTTTCTGGAGGAGATCAGCATGTACATCGGGAGAGTGAGTAAAGCAGACTTTTCTCCCTAAGGTGAGTGCGCCTTATTCAGTCTGTTGCAGGTCTGAATGGAGCCAGAAGACTGAGTGAGGGTCTTACTGTCTTTCAGTTGGGACATTGGTCTTCTCCTGCCTTTGGACATGGGCTTTTATTGAAACTTACATTATCATCTCTTCTTGGTCTCCAGTTTGTTGACTATAGATCTGTTACCCTCCGTAATTGTGTTAGCCATAATTCCTTTCAATAGATCTCTTTATCTATCTATCATCTATCTCTCCTATTGATTCTGTTTCTCTAGAGAACCCTGAATAATCATAGAGTATATGGCCTTTTCAGAGTGACCTCTTTCACTTAGCAATAAGCATTCAAGATGCCTCTTGGTCTTTTTGTGGCTTCCTTGCTCATTTCTTTTTGTCATTGAATAATATTCCAACATCTGGATTTACCATGGTCTACCAGTCGCCTACTGAAGAACTTTTTAGTTGCTTTTAAGGTTTGACATAATTGTGAATAAAGCTGCTCTAAATCTCTGTGTGCAGGGTTTCGGGTGAGCATGCATTTTCAACTCTTTTGGGTTGATACCAAGGACTGAAACTGCTGGATACACAGCAAGAGTATGTTTACTTTTAAGAGAAATTGACAGTCTTCCGATGTGGCTGTGCCATTTCGCTTTCACATAGCAATGACCACCTTCATTTTCGAAAGCTGTTGGCTGGATATAGAATTCTGGGTTGATAATTATTTTTCTCTGCATGGAAGGATGGCATCCCCTGCCTTCTGTCTCATTTACTTCTGATCGGATGTCAGCAGTGATTGTATTGTTTCTCTGGGTGATTTCAGAATGGTTTATTTATCTTGGGTTTTTAGTAGTTTGGCTCTGTGCCTAGATATGGGTTTCTTTTTATTTACCTTGCCTAGAGAAATTTCCCCTGCAATTAAATGATAAGAATGTTTTGAAATCATGTCAATGATTTTTAGGTAAATGAATCCCTATAAAGCATTTAGAAGCATGCTTTTACCTAGTACCAGCTATTATTATTAAAGACCTGTTTCCAAGTTACCTGTGAAAAATAAGCAAAAATAGTTACTTCATTTACATGTTTAAAACAGTAACTAGGGGGGCGCCTGGGTGGCTCAGTGGGTTA
>ML104919.1:0-43067 GCA_003697995.1 Taxidea taxus jeffersonii | reverse complement strand
AGGACCGGAAGCTGGGACAATTCGGGGCACAGAAGCAGGGGCTCAGCCCACAGCATGGGGCTGCTCTGACCCATAACTGTGTTCTCTACTGGAGGTGTCTTTAATTAAACTCTTCTTCTCCTTCATGTTGAAATGTTCATGTATTTTGGGGATTAGGACTCCTCTTACAAGTGCCCCTGCCTTAGAGTTCTTGAAGGAGCTCACAAAAAAACAAAGGCCAATTTGGCATGCCGTCATTTTGGAGGTTTTCTTTTCGGCCAACCAAAGAACCATGACTGTGAATAAGCAAAATAGCACCCCAAATCTGTCACAAAGGTACACAGTCTTAGCCCAAACTTATAGGCTAAGGAAACCTGCCTCAAACCTATTATACCATGCTATTTGGAGCCCACTCCCAACAACCATAATAAAGCCCTTGAACCTCAAAGAGGTTAAGGGGAAAACTAAGGAGTAATGCTTTGCTGTTACAACCCTCAGTCTTGATCCTAGGCAATGCTAGCTTGCTGTGCTTTGGGCATCTCTGCCCACAAACCTAAGCTCAGCCACTTGGCCCTTGGGTTCTCCCTCCACATCCAGCAGTATAAGATGTAAATAATCCTATGTGTTAACCAGGAAGTAGGAAGAGCCTGATGAACAGTCAGGGAGTTCTGGCTGTTCCTGGATGGCTCATAATAACCTAGAGCATCACATGCTATTGAGTCCTAAAGCACCCGTAATTCCAGACCTTTGGGGCTTACTGAAGAACCCAGTAGGGTCTCCCTCCAACACAACAAGTTCAATGAATTTTACCTGGATATGAATGTGGTCCAAGCTCACTTTGCTTTGCCTTTGCTATTATTCAATCTGGGGACATATTCAAAACAGGCACTAAGTAAAAACCGAAGTGTGTCATATTTCAGTTTTAGAAAGCATCACAAGAGAGCCTGGGTGACTTCCATGAAATCTTCATTTACTGCCTACCACATGGGGCTCAGTTTTGAAACAGTGCTGGTATGTGGTAGATGTTGCATTAATAAAAGCTGATTGCTTGATGTGTACGTAGATTGAAAATGCCTTTTCCTAAAGTTGGGTACCTCTTGAATGACAATATCACCACTCCTCGGAATGTCTTAATTGGACTTAAGGTATTTGATACAATTCACTAGACTATTACAATTCTCTCCACATCGTATTTGGCAATTTTGGAGCTGATAGGTTTTGGGGGTCCAAAGAGAAGGAAAGTAGAACCTTAACAAAATAGGTTTCATTGCCATAACTGATTAACATTTTCTGTTAACTCTGAATTTGCATTAGCATTGTGGTTTTTTACTTTTGGAATTTATTGGCATTCCATATTAAACCTGAGGCATTAGACATGGTCCAACAGGACTATCTAGCTCTGTGTACCATTCTCTGCTCCTCAGGGTAACACATACCACAAAAGCACACCCCAAAAAGCAAAGTAGGCATTCTGCCTCCTATACACATGTGTCCACATAACTTGAATTTCTAAAAGAAACAAGCAAATAAGTTGGGGCACTGGCCTCATTCTGCACCACCCCCCCCAAAAAAGCATTCTACTGGAAATCGTAATCCGTGGTCACAGACGGTTCCAGAGTTTATAGGAGATATAGGAGAGCTGAGAGAGAGGGAACTAGGAGATATCTGGGAACTGAGCTGGGCATCTGGCTGCACACAAAGCCAAATGAAAATTCACATCGCAGTGTCTTGTGCCCAAGGCTAGTATTGTGGGGTCCAATGGAGGTCAACCCCAGTTTACACTCCTGGCTCTAACCTTTAGTTCTATGACTTTGAACAACCACCATTTTCTGAGCCTCTATCTCCCTGCCCATAAACTGGGAATAGCAATGGAACCCACTCTGCAGGGTTTCTGTAAGAATCGAATGAGTGTTGTATCCCTGAGTGCTGGCACAGACGAGGAATGGTGCGGGCTCATAGATGGTGACCGTTCCTGTCCTTCCGGAGACAAAACGGGCTGGCTTGTGTTTTGGTCATGGTGAACCATCTTTGAGAGCCTGCCAAGTGTTTTATTTTTTAGTGCTTTCTTTTCCTCTCCAGAATCCCACAGGGGACGCAGGAAGGAGGGGGGGAAGCAGACATGAAAAGAACTTGCCACATCTGAGCAGGTTCTGTGGAGAACATAAGATAGCCAGTACCTTGTTAACTGATGAAGTATAGTTTTCCCTGATTAGAAGGCTTAGGCATAAATTCTACCTGGATGGTTTCTTACTATGCTCCAGGGACGGTTTTCTTCAAGGAGATGTGTTGGTGAATCAGCATATGGCAATTCGCTTTCTTCTCAGCCCTTGGGAATTCAAGAGACAGATTTCTTCCTGGAAAATTTCCAGTGTAATGCTTAGAATTCCTTAAACAAAGAGGGGTGGGGTGTGTGTGCACGTGTGTGTGTCCTATTTGGGTACTGATCTCATCCTCAAAAATCAGTATGAAGTCGTATCAGCCTATTTTTCACCCATTTTTTAAGCCAATTTACCCATTAATACAGGTGTTCCCAAGAAGTAAAATACATCACATGAGCACTTTGACACATCTGTTACACGTCACTACTCAGCTTCCACAAAGGAAAAAGTACTCTTTGCAATAAAAGATGCATCTCTATATACTAAATATTACAGAGATATATTCTTGGGAAGATTTGCACAAGTTGTTTTCCCTTTGGGTCGTGCATCTGCCAAGCTGACTGCTATGTATAGCATTTCCCAAGAGATCATGGTAATTAGAACAATAGACATTATCTTCATACCAGTTATAATGAGAAGTATGTAAACTTTTTTTTTTTAAGATTTTATTTGTCAGAGAGAGAGCAAGCACAGGCAGACAGAGTGGCAGGCAGAGGCAGAGGGAGAAGCAGGCTCCCTGCCGAGCAAGGAGCCCGATGTGGGACTCGATCCCAGGACGCCGGGATCATGACCCAAGCTGAAGGCAGCTGCTTAACCAACCGAGCCACCCAGGCGTCCCGTATGTAAACTTCTTTATTCCAGTGAGTTTTAGTAAATGAAAACTCATGCTTCCATTTGTACTATTCCTGACCTGGCACAAAAAAGAGAAGTCCCTCGACGTAGAAAGAGATTAAATATAGGGAAGTCCTAACACAATGGTTGGAAGGAGTTCATTCTGAGTCTTCAGGGACATTGCAGAACAGAGTGTGACTGTCCCGCTAGAGGGGACACTACCCCTGAGGACACCCCTGGCGCTGTCCAGGCTGTAAGAGGCTGCTGTTGTTTCCACCGTTTCCCAACAACTATGCAGATGGAGAATGGGCACCTAAGTCTAATCCTGGGAGCAAAGAGCCAGAAGACGAACCTGGTGCTGCCTCCACACCTTCTTGGCACTCAGGAAACGGGAACTTGTACAGAGACACGTCTGTGGGGAGACCTTCCACTGCCTTGACCGACATGCCTGAAGAAAGAACCAATAGTTGCCAAAGATCTCCCCCCGCCCACTCCTGCCTTGCACATCTCATGAATGCACCCAATAGAGAGCCTAATTTGTATTCAGAACCCTTGTTGCAAGGGAGTCGGGAGAGGGTACATTTTAGCTGTTTAATTTCTCTAACTTGTACGAGTGTGGCATGGAGATAAAAATGAATTAATTCAGAGTCTCTGGAGCTCCATTTACATAACAGGTGAATCATAGCTAGTTCTCCCCCCCCGCCCTTGCACTGTGCACGTATCTTCCTCAGAGCGTTTATATTCTGATATGCTTATTTATGTCTGTCTTTCAAGAGTGATATGTATATTCCTTGAAAAAGTTACTCATGTCTCTAATAGCCTGGCACATAGTACAGACCCAACAAGGGGTTGTTAAATGAATGCATGAGTAAACAATTTCTCTTCCTCGCTCGACTTCAGGTTCAAGGCAGGGGCTGTGTCTTATCCACTTCAGTATTATAATCAGCTCCCAGCACCAGACCTGGTCTATATTTGGGAAGAAAAGAAAGTGACTTAAACTGGTATAAAATGGACTCTTTGTTATTCTTATATCCAATTGGAACACCGTTCTAACTCTTTCATACAAGATTACCATTTCTTTGGACAGATTCCACATTAAATCTAATCATATGCTCCCACCACCACTTGCTTATTTATAATTGGTCCTTCTATTCTATATTCTAATAATATATTCTATATTCTATAATTCTATATTCTAAATCTATATAATAATATATTCTATATTCTAATAATATACAATCTGTATTATTCTATAATTGGTCCTTCTATATTCCAAACATATTTCAAAGTGCTTTTCGTGGGTTAATTTATCTAACCTCATTCTGGGAGGTAGCGACTGTTACCACAAAAATCCCTTAAGTATAATTATTGGAAAGCCAAACAGAGTTAACTCTTGAGCAGCCTGTGTTTAAACTGTGTGGGTCTACGTAGAGGCAGATTTTCTTCAATAAATACAGTTTGGTCCTATAAATGTATTTTCTCCTCCTTATGGTTTTCTTAACAACATTTTCTTTCCTCTAGCTTACTTTATTGTAAGAATAGAGTTGTAATACATAAGGCATTCAGAATACATGTTATATGGGCTGTTTCTGTTATTGCTATGCCTTGCCGTCAACAGTAGGCTATCAGTGGTCAAGCTTTTAAGGAGTCAAAAGTCAATGCTCAGATTTTCAGCAGTGCGGGGGTTGTCCAGGGGTCACCTGTATTCATCTTAATGAAATATAAACACTTGTGTCACTACAGCCGGTATCAAGAAATAGACCATTGTTTGCACCCCAGAAGCCCACCCTCTCCCCTACCCACTGCTCATTTCCAATCACAACCCCCTTCCCTCTCTGAATATATCTACCCCCAGTATTCATATTTATCACTTCCTTGCTTTTCTTCAACTTTTAGCTCCCTAGTTTGTAGCAATGCAAGTTCAGAGTTCACTAATTTTGAATTTTATATAAATGAAATAATACCACAGAAATACCTTTGTGTTTCCTGTTTTATTGTTGTTGTTGTTGTTATTCAGTATTATGCTTGGGAGAGTTATCTGTGTGGCTGTGGGTTGCTCTAATTCATTCACTTTATTGCATAGAATAGTGTGTTGTTTTTAATATTTGTGAATAATTTACCCATGCTACCCCTGAATGACACTTGAATGGTTTCTCTTTGGGCATATTATAAATAATGCTCCTAAGAATATTCTTCTGCATCTTTTCTGGAGTCTCTCTCTCTCTCTATATATATATATATAATAGATACATAATACATATTTCAATCCGGGGAGGTGGTATATCTATCCTTCAGTATATTCAGATCATTTAAAAATTCTCTTAAAAACATTTATAGTTTCCTGGGGCACCTGGGTAGCTCAGTGGGTTAAAGCCTCTGCTTTCGGCTCAGGTCATGATCTCAGGGTCCTGGGATTGAGCCCCACATCGGGCTCTCTGCTCAGTGGGGAGCCTGCTTCCCCCTCTCTCTGCCTGCCTCTCTGCCTACTTGTGATCTCTGTCAAATAAATAAATAAAATTTTAAAAAATTTACAGTTTCCTACAGAGAAATTTTGCTTAGCTTTTGTGAAATTTATTCCTAGTTTAAATTTTATGTTTGTTGATGGTACTAATAGACAAATTCCTTTACTACATGATTTTTTTTTCTTTCTTACTTGTCTTTACTCATATTTCTTTTCCTTTTTTTTTCCCTTTTCTTTTCTCCTCTTTTTTGGATATACTGCACTAGGTATGAATTCAGTACATTGCAGAACAGTGGTGCTAGTTGTGAGTATTAGTGTTTTGTTCCTAATCTCAAAGGGGTTGTTTTCAACATCATCTTTAATGTTAATATTTGTGTGAGGCTTTCTTTTTTTAAATAGATAATCTATATCCTATTAGGAAACTTTTCTATTCTTAGCTTGTTAAGAATAGGGATTTTTGTCAAAAACAAAATGAAATTTCTTTTTTTACTTTATCTGCATGTGATGAGGTAGTCATATAGTTTTCTGCTATTCTGTTAATATAGAGAATTACACTGATTTACTTTCTAATACCAAAAACCATGCATTAATGGGATAAATACAACTTGGTCATGATTTTTCCTTCTTATGTTACTAAATTCTGTTTGCTGACTTTTTCATTTCATTCATGTGTAAAATCTTTCTGAAAATTTTTCTGAGATTCTTGTAATACCCCTGCTGGGTTTTGGCATAAAAATTATGCTGGCTTCAAAATACAAGTTTAAGAGTGTTCTCTTTTTTTGTTTTCTGGGAGACTTTGTGTATCATGGACATTATTTATTCCTGAAATGTTTGGCAGAATTCCCTAGTGAAATTACCTGGCCCAAACTTCAATTATGGATTCAGTTTCTTTAATCATTACAGGAATACACAGGCTTTCTATTTCCTTTTATGATATTTCTGTTAAGTTGGTGCTTTTCTATGTATATTTATTACTTTTAATTAAAGTTTTAAATGTATTGCTATAAAGTTATTCATAATATCCTGTTAATATTTTTCAGTGACTCCATATAGTATAATGGTATAGTATTATGTATTGTAATGTGTCCTAGGTTAGCAATTTTCTCCCACCATTTTGAAGATGTCATTTCATTATCTTCTGGCCTCAACTTTTTTAGTTGGGAAGTCAGGTGATAGTGGTTGCTCATTTTAACACAGTCTGAATTTTTTCTCTACCTTCTTTTAAGATTTTCTTTTTAACTTTGTTGTACTTCAGCTTTACTGTGATGTTTTTAGTGTGTGTGTGTACATATGTATGTGTATGTGAATTCTTTTTGTCTTCTTATGCATCCCTCTGGATAGTTCCTTTTGACTCAGATCCCAGCCTGTTAATTCTCTCTTCAGCCATGTGCAATATGCTCTTAAGCCCCATGCATCAAGTTTTTAAACGTCTGTTATTGTGTTTTCTAATTTTAAAGTTTCTATTTGGTTCTTTTTCAAATCTATTTCACTTTTTATTGTTTGTAGTTCTTGGCTAACATTATCTATCTAGACAAGAACATATTAAATATAGTTAAGATCTGTGAAATATGGTTCTGATATCTGGAGCCCCAATGATTCTCTTCCCTTTTCTGATATGTGTGTGTACATGTGTGTGATTTACTGTGCCTGGTTATGTTTTGTTGTGTCCCAGGTATAGTTACTAGAATTTTATTTGTAAGAAAAATTTAAGGTCTAGGACAAATGAAGGGTTGGTTTACTTATACTTCAGGTAGTTAGTCTTAGTTACTTGGTATGCTATTCTGAAGAGGAAGTTCTAGAAGGATCTCTGAAAGGCACAGTTATAATCATGTCATTCCCCTCTTTAAATCTTTTCAGTGGCTACCCATGGAACTTAGAATAAAATCTAAATTTTGTTCATGGTTAAAATAACTTCTTAAAGCTCATTACATTTTCAGGTTTTTCCTTACTCAAGTAGCTTCTTTTTGTTTCCAGAGCAAGCCAAGCTTTCTCTTCCCTCTGCCTAGAATGCATATCCATGGCTCTGACTAGCTTATTCTAGCTCATCTTGTAGTTCTTAGTGAAAGATGTCTTCTTTAGTAAGGTCAAGGGGAAACCTGACCTAACTAATCTAGCTCATTCAAACTAAACTCCGTTTACTTCTTTGATAACACCAAGACTGGTAATGATTTGATTACTATTTTTTGTTTATTTATTATCTTTCCCCCACGATTAGAATGTACACTTTGAGAACTGGGACTATTTCTCCAGTAGCTTGCATGAAGCCTCACACAATGTAGTTATTCAGTAAATAGAAGCTTAATGAATGAAGGTTGTAATAAGTGCTGAGAATATATTTTAAAATAGAAGTAATCACTGTTTTTGTCACAGTTGTCATCATTATTGTAGTAGTAGTAGTAGTAGTAGTATGACAGTTAAAAATAGTCATATTGCCATAAAAAGTGGTTAGAATCATAATGATTGAGTTTGAACCCTACTCTGCTATCACTACTTATGTGACCTTGGACAAGCTAACTAACTTCTCTATGCTTCAGTTTTCATCCTTAGAAGAGTGATAATCATATCCTCATCCCTTATTCAAATCTTGATGCTGAATATATTTTGAAATTCAGAATTTTCCCTACTTAGAAAAGTAATATGATTTATAGACCACATGTTGTATAACAACCCCAGTAGTGTCGGGGATAGCTCCCATAATTAAACACATTAATGTTTTTGCAGTAAAACACACAAATACTAACCATAAGTAGAATAATTAGACAGTAAGTCACTGAAGTTAGTTCAGATCAGATTTTACTATGCAGGTTTTAAAACAGGGGTTTTCAGAGTTGATCTTTGGAGGCCCCAATGCATGTAAAACCATAGAAATTTGGAAATGGGAAAAATCTTAATAGTCTTTGTTTTTTTTTCTTTTACCTCTACAATTTTAATGATGAGAAAAACTAAGACACAGAGATATCAGACAACCTTCCCAAGGTCATATAGCTAGTCTCCCAAAGTGCTGAAGACTGACCTTCAGTTCAATGTCCTCCTTGCTACACCAAAATAAAAAAAAAAAAAAAAAAAAAAAAAAAAGGAAACAGTCAACAAAACGAAAAGACAACTGACAGAATGGGAGATATTCGCAAATGACATATCAGATAAAGGGCTAGTACCCAAAATCTATAAAGAACTTATCAAACTCAACCCTTAAAGTACAAATGATCCAATCAAGAAATGGCCGAAGACATGAACAGACATTTCTGCAAAGAAGACATCCAGATGGCCAACAGACACATGAAAAAGTGCTCCACATTACTCGGCATCAGGGAAATACAAATCAAAACAACAATGAGATACCACCTCACACCAGTTAAAATGGCTAAAATTAACAAGCCAGGAAATGACAGGTCTTGGCGAAGATGCAGAGAAAGGGGAACCCTCCTACACTGTTGGTGGCAACGCAAGCTGGTGCAGCCACTCTAGAAAACGGTATGGAGGTTCCTCAAAAAAGTTGAAAATAGAGCTACCCTATGACCCAGCAATCGCACTACTGGGTATTTAGCCTAAAGATACCAATGTAGTGATTCGAAGGGGCATGTGCATCCACATTATGGAAAGAACCTAGATGTCCATCAACAGATGAATGGATAAAGAAGATGTGAGATATATATATATATATATATATACACACACACACACACACACACATATATATACATATAATGGAATACTATGCAGTCATCAGAAGAAATGAAATCTTGCCATTTGCAACAACCTGAAGGGAACTAGAGGGGATTATGCTGAGCAAAATAAGTCAATCAGAGAAAGACAATTATCATATGATCTCTCTGATATGAGGAATTTGAGAGGCAGGGGAGGGTGTTGTGGAAAGGTAGGGAAAGAAAAAATGAAACAAGATGGGATCGGGAGAGAGATAAACCATAAGAGACTCTTAATCTCACAAAACAAAGGGTTTTGGTTGCTGGGGGGTGGGAGGGTAGGACATTGGGTTGAGTTATGGACATTGGGGAGGGTATGTGCTATGGTGAGTGCTATGAAGTGTGTAAGACTGACAATTCACAGACCTGTACCCCTGGGGCAAATAATACATTATATGTTAATTAAAAAAAAGAAGATAATTTTATTTCAAACTTTAACAATGAAACAAATAGATCTTTCTTGGTATTCCTTCTAATGTTGAAATTGCAAAATGTGGACTGACCTTCTCATGATCAATAAATAATTTTTTTGATCACCCAAAAGTATGAGTTTCTTAGTAGGTGCTGATAATGAAGGAGATGAAATGATCTTGAGTCAATGGTACGGTACTAACTATATGAAGGAGACACATACAAAAAAGTAACAAATGGAAGTTAGCATGCCAATCTTTTTAATGCATGATAAATGCTACATTATTGATTTTGTATAGAAAAAATCATGAAGGGCCAATGGGGACGTTAGTCGGTAAACTGAAATATCTGTAGAGTTCGATGGATTCTTTGCTCTTTCTTGATGGGAAAGGGGCTTTCAGTTTTATTCCTCATTATCTCATATAACAAATGATACTCTAAAAATGGTGCACAATGACTGACATCTACTTTAGCTATTGAGAATGAAGTTATTATTAGTAGTGAGCCTATCAAATGCTACATTATTTTCATTCTGTGAAAAGTCTACAATTACCTATCAAGCAGTTAGTGCATGTTTTTGTAAGGATAGAAATCATGATCTTGATTTATTTATAAAATTTCAGAACCCATCATTATTCAGGGAAAGATGTTAAACTTGAAATCACACTTAATGTCATGAACATAGGCTTATAACCTCATAATGAGTAGTGGCAGTCTTAGGGCAATTGAAATACAAATGCCACATAGACTGTGAATTATTTTTCTCTTAGATCCCTTAGAGGCAGAGAATTCTTTGAAGGTAGGGTACCACATAGTGACAGGAGGTGTCTGTTCATAGGAAGATGTTGACAGAAAGGAGCAGGAGAATTTCAGAATGACATTACAATTAAAAAAGAGAAGTGCATGCAAGTGTGTCTTACAAGCACACTATTTTTTTTCTTTTCAAAATAACCATGGCATTTGCCAGAGTCCTCTGGACATGGGCAGCATGTATATTTACTTGCATGGAGGGCTAGTTTGCTGGAACATACAACTTCACATTTTTATAAGTATAAGTGGAGATATTCGGTCTCCCCAATGAGCCATAGGAACAAGAAACAGTAGGAGGAAAGACTCATAATCTATAGGCAATTTGGCTCATACTGTACATTTAATCTAAGTGTAATTCCTATCTTTTTTTAACATAATTTTATTTTGTTACACAAAATCCAGAAAAGCATAAAGTAAAGTTAGCAAAGTTTACACTCCAGATTTTCTATGCATATATTTGTGATTTTTAATAACCTTTCTTATAGCAAGCAAAGAGTTCTGAGGCTTCTTTTTCATCCAAAATCATGTGAGCACTCTTCCATGTCAGTAAATATTTTTATGCATAATTTAGTGCCTGAAAAGTAATAATACAATGTTTGCTAGAGCCAGCCATGTGCTGAGCATTTTAAATTCCTTTTAAAATGTAATCGTCATAATAACCATAAGAAGTCAGTATTATTATCCTCACTAGATAGCTGAAGAAATCAGAGTCTAGCTTAATTAATATATCCAAGTCCACATATCTAAACAGTGAGAGAAACAGAATAGATGCCTGGACACTGAGACTCTAAGAATTTATGCCCTGAATTGTATCACTCAGTTTTGCCTTTGTGTGCCAAATCCATCATATATTTAACCCTTCCCTGTTGTTAGACCTCTCAACTTATCTCTTTTCTTTCTTCTATTCCTCTCCCCCTCCTTCTATAATAAAGAGCTCTTCGATGAGCATCTCTGTTGCAAAATCCCGGATATCATCCTTGAGGGTGAAATGGCCATAACTGCCCACCACCCCCCCGGCCACCCACGGATATCCAGGATTTG
The DNA here is from genome assembly GCA_003697995.1 of Taxidea taxus jeffersonii. Taxonomy (NCBI): domain Eukaryota; kingdom Metazoa; phylum Chordata; class Mammalia; order Carnivora; family Mustelidae; genus Taxidea; species Taxidea taxus. The sequence goes on along the minus strand of ML104919.1, from coordinate 31,674 downwards.
CTGTCCTCCCAGTTCTGACCCTTTGTGGGTCAGCAGTTCATGTGACAAGTTCTGGTCAATGGGCCATGAGCAGATGTGATCCATGTCTCTGAGTGGACAGAGCATGTTCTTCAGGAACTGTCTTTCCCCCCTGGTGAAGCTGGCATGTTGCTTGGGGCCCCCAACAGCCTGTGTTCCCGAGTGACCACACAGCTCAGCATGCCCAGTTCCCATTGATCTGTTTTGAACCTGAAGCTCAAAGAACAAAACAAAAACATCTTTATATGGTCACTGAGCTATTAGGTTTAAACTAACACCACATACAGTGCGAATTAGGCGATAACCCAGCAAAAATTACATCCATTTACCTTCCAACTCAGCAATGCAATTTCTAACATTCTTCCCCAGTGGCAAAAGAAGAAAAGAAATAATGTATGCACAAGGCTATTAATTGTAGAGAAAATGACTTCTGAATATTTTTGAACAAACACACACAAGGAGCATTATTTCATCTTGTGCTTTGGGGGCATTGCTCTATTCTCTATTGAAAAATGAAGATATTACCTGCTGGCTTTGGAGTGATTTCCTGTGATATTTGTGTTTATTTGCTTGTCTTCACACCTTCATGCCTACATGTTCACATCTCCCTGACTCAGAGGGAGGTCACAGCCGATGCCTATGTTCACACACTGGTGTTCAGATGACTTCCAGGCTAGATGCATAAGAACTAGCCTGAGCTATCTGTGGGAAACGTAGGCTGCATTATTAGGAACCGGGGAGTGCATGATCGTTTGAAGATAAAAGGTGTCAGAGAAGCATTTGTCCAAAGTGCTTTCATGGGAAGGCTCAGTCAGGGGCCTGCAAAGGGAGCGTGGGGCAAGTTAAAAGGCTCACCTGAGGGGTGAAAATGCTTAAGAGGAGGAGAAACAGTGGAGGACTGTGGGTCAGGGCTGTTAACACAGAGTAAGATCCTTTTAGGTTTTCCAAACACAGTGTATTTTAATTTCAAGGGATTTAGTTTCATTTGCATTTGAGAGAGCGCAATTTCACAAGGTTTCTTGCCTTTTCCACCTTTCGGTAAATATTCAGTGCTGGGACATTTCCCCCTGAACCTCCTAAAAGATAAAGTGCTTTTCATGTTTTCTCTCAAGGTCTCACTCAATGAAGCCTCGGTAGAAATGAGAATCTATAATGACAGCCACTTCCTAACAGTGTGCGTGTGTGTCTCTCTGGGCATTTTTCAGGGAACTGCTTTCAGGAGTCGGTCCCCCCCCAACCCCCCACCAGCGCCCACGCCTCGGCCTTGTAGCCCATCCAGAAGGCAACCTGTGGCCGCTGCAGAGAACTGGAACGTGGCAGATGTGATGAGAATGCCTAATGGATCCAGAGCCTCCTGATGCGGCTGTAGGCAGCCAGACAAATCGAAGCATTGCCGGGTCGTCACTGTACGGGGGCAGGTGGTGAGCAGGGAGTCCCTGCCCGACACAGGTAGTGTGGTCAGGGCATGACCCCAGCACGTGGCCAGCTCTCCGTGGCTGAGCCCAGGCCGGGACAGTGCTCTGTGCCCCGGGCTGTTTATGGCTCCTCTCATCGTGGGCACAGCTGGCAGCCCAGCTGGTGAGCACAGGGACATCATCAAGATGCAGAATGTAAATGGGAAGGATGCTGCCACACATTGGTAATAAACATGCACAACATTAGTCAGTGCTAAGCCACAGGAGATGCGTCTGGAAGGTCATGGGCGGAAGAGGGAAAGAGCCACCCAGAGATGGCTATAGGAGGGGCAATCTGCAGAGACTTGTGGCAAGAGAGACAGGGAAAGAGAAGCATAACCAGTGAACCCTTGAATGGGGTGGGAGCCTGTGCTCTCCCAGCGGGGATAGAAAGTGTGTCAGGCTGCCCCTGCCATGTCTCTGTCCAATCTCATGATGCCCATATAGGGGAGGAAGCCACCAGGCTAGCCCTCGGTGACCCAGAGGTCCTGGGCCATTCCTAGCCTGGACGCCCAACCAATGGGAATGTCATCCACGGTGATGGGGAAAATGAGAAATGAGGAATTGGTAATGACCGCCATTTTGGATCTGTCGCTTTCACCTTGAGGGGGGACCATTCCACTAGAGACCCTTGTGAAGAGCTGGAGCTACCCAAGTGAGCTCCTTAGGATGAAGAACAGCAGCCACAGGGTGGTTCTTGATCCCAGAAAAGCAACAGGTTTTCCAAAGGAAGAAAGTCAGTGAAGGAAGGATGTACAGGAGGGAGAGATGATTGGGAGTGAAGAAGGACTGAGTGTTCATGGGCCCAGACAGGGCTGGTGTTGGGGCAGATGAGCTTGTCATCAGCAGAGATGGACAGCCTGGAGGCAAATCTGCTATTTTCCACCAAGCTTCAGTTTCTTCATTGCTCTGATGGATAATAATAATAATAATAATAATAATAATAATAATAATAATAATAAGTAGTAGTAGTAGTAGTAGTAGTAGTAGTAGTAGTAGTACTTCATAGAGTTTGGGGAAGACAGTAGAATAATATACGAAAAACACTCACCACAGTGCCTGGAATATAGTGAGCCCTCAATAAACAGCTACTTATTTATTAGAACATAAAAAAATAGAAATAAAAATTAATAGTCAATGGTATTCTTTTAAAACATAGAGGGGGGTATTAGATGCGAAAAGGAGAATTCTGGGTAAGGCTAAATGCAGGGTTGAAGATATATAGGAATACATTAACAGGTTTTGGAAGGAGCCAAGGAACTTTCATATATACATTCTATGGTGCATCAGATATATGTGTCCTAAAACCCCTTGAAAACATTCTGCCTTCTATCAAAAGGAGAAATATTTTTCTATGCTTTTTCTATATCCAATCTTCCAACCAAGCTTAATGGGAGAGGCTGGTTTTCTCCCATTGACAGTCTGCACATGGCACACTTTGTTTGCATTCCCAATGACTTCAAGATGACTTTATGATTGAGAAGGGAAGTCTTGGGATAGATATATTGCAGTATTCCCAGGAAGATGTTTTTCCACGCACAAGGGAGGACCCAGGTCCTGTTCTGTTCTCAACTCTGTCCTAGAACCAGATTTTTCACCCACACAGTGCCACTGGAATGCACCTCCAACACTTTGGCACAGATAATGCCCCTTTCTTGCTTTAAGTGGACTATCACTACTGATTCATGGTTATCTGGGTTTTTTGTCACCTACTGGAAGAAAATGTTGGAGCAGACATAAAAGAAAATGAGTTTGAATGCTGGACCTACAGTTTATGAGCTTGGATAAATTAATTAAACAAGGAGGTCATTAAATGAGGTGGACTTAGGGGCACCTGGGTGGCTCAGGTAGTTAAGCGGCTGCCTTCAGCTCACGTCATGATCCTGGAGTCCCGGGATCAAGCCCTGCCTCAAGCTTCCCTCCTCAGCGAGGAGGCTGCTTCTCCCTCTGCCCTTCCACCTCGCTCATGCTCCCTCTCTCTCATTCTCTCTCAAATAAATGGATAAAATCTTAAAAAGAAAAAAAAGTGAGGTGGGTTTAATGCCTTAGTAGGCTATGTAAACAAATCAAAGCCTGTCTGTAATACCTCAAGGTTAAGAACCCTAAAACTGATCAATCATAAACAACCAAGTAGGCTTTCCCAAATGAGCTATAGCCAATCAAATAATCTTCTTGCTTTGTCTCTGCCTCTTTTTTTTATTTTTTAAAAGATTTTATTTATTTATTTGCCAGAGAGAGAGAGCGCGCACGAGAGAGAGAGAGAGAGAGAGAGAGAGAGCGTGAGAGCACAAGCAGGAAGACTGGCTGGTAGAGGGAGAAGCAGGCTCCCTGCTGAGCAGGGAACCCAATGTGGGGCTCAATCTCAGGACCCTAGGATCATGACCTGAGCCGAAGGCAGACGCTTAACCGACTGAGCCTCTTTTAAAAAGTCTTTCCTTCGCATAGCTCCTCGTCAGCTGAGTACTCCTAACCACTAATGAATGAACATTTGCCCTCATAAACTCTCAAAACTTTTAACATGCCTCAGTTTATCTTTTAACAGTTTTATAACCTTAACTTTCACTTTCCCTCTCTAAAACAGGCATAATTCACAAAATAAAATGAAGGTCTATGAAAGTTATTTATAAATGATTATATATAAGTATATGGTGGTGTCATTAAAATTTTTATCTTTAATAAGTTAATTCTTTCTTAATCTCTGAACACTTGGTAATCCATGAGCTACCGGAAATGGAAGCATCTAGCAATTAAGTACAGTATGATATTCATAGGCAATAGCTACTACTTCCCAAGGTTATAAAACTGCCTTATATTCTTCTAGAGCAGTAAGCATCCATATGGCTAAGATTATGAACAGGAAACTTTCCTCCCAATACACACATAAACATTTATCCAACAAATTCTACTAGACTAGGAGTCGAGTAGTGTCTATTTATTCAATAACTGTGTTGAAAGTTAAAAAGAAAGAGAGAAAGGTAACAAGGTCTGAGATTTTTTTTTTCTTACCAATAACCAGTTCTCTAATTCTTTGACCCCAACTGGAAATCTAACAATTCAATTTGGACGCTATCTACCTGGAGCTAGCGTCAGATCCCAGGAGCTAAAGAGCTCAGTCCCCCAGATTGCCCCTACTACAGATGCCAATTGTAAATGGGCTACTCTGGCCACCCACACTTCTGCCCAGCCATCCACAAATTGGGGGGGGGTCCTATGAAGCCCCACTCCCCCGATTTGATGATTTGCCAGAAGGGCTCACAGAACCCAGGAAAACACTTTGCTTGTGATTACCAGTTATTTTGAAGGCTACAACTCAGGAATAGCTTGATGGAAGAAATAAATAGGGCAGGGTAGGGGATGAGGGAGCCCTCGGTTTCCATACTCTCTTAGGACACACCAATTCCAGAGTATCTCCATGTGTTCACCAACCCAGAAGCCCCCAAACCTCATTGTTAAGGGTTTTTGTGGAGATTCCATTCTGTAGGCATGATCATTAAATCACTGGCCATTGGTGACTGAACTCAATATCTTGCCCCTCTCCCTTCCCTGGAGGTCAGGGGGTAGGGCAGAGAGTCTTTCTGATGGCCAGCCCCCATCCTGAGGCTTTTCTGAGGACCCTGCCAGGAATCATCTCATTAGCTACAAAAGGCACTCACCCCTTAGGCGATCCCACAGTTTTAGGAGCTCTGTGCTGGAAACCGGGGACATAAAATCAAACATGTATTTTGGATTACTTCACATCACCAAGCCCACAGCTTCTCTTTCCTGGATAGAGAGACGTCTTGGCTCGACTACTCTAATTCAGTCTGTTCTTTTAGACCTCATTGTCTGAACAAACATCAGATGTATATTTTTTATTATATCACACAAGGTTATAAGACTTCCACCATTAAATTGCTCAGAGGGGCATCATGAGATTACTCTGAGAAGCTTGTCTCCCAGCCTCTTCAGTTCCATAGACTTGGTCCTAATCAAAGAGATGGGCTTCCCTCTATCATGTTCACAAAATCTGACATGTACCAACTAGCCCAGCGACGTATCTGCTTTACAGAAGAAAGGGGTTTTTTTCTGCCATTTGAATGCACACGCCTTCCATCCTGATACCATCTTGTAATGTCAGAATACACAAAAAGCCTAAAGAGCAATCAAAAGATTGCTTTGTGAGGATGAAATTAAAGCCAAAGAAATGGAAATCCTTAAGGGACATTCTTCCTGGCTCTTGTGAGACCCAGAGAATCACCTCTGCTCTGGTACATTTCCCTGGTGACTGGAAAATGCATGCATCCAAAATTTACTGTCTCTCCTTCTCAACTGTCCTAATGAACACTCCTGGATCAGGCTTTTGTACTTTATTCTTCTATGCTGAGCAGCCACACTTTCTGTTCAGATGCTCTTTCTCCAAACAGGATAACTCAAAATTGGTGTTTCTTATTAAGAAATTACAGTCTTATTTCTACTACTGTTTCCCTGTCATTTCACCCTACTAACCTTGGAGTTTTGAGTGTTTCTAACCTTTAAGTTATATATTTGAATACAGGCTCTTGGAATTCCCCTTTACCATATCTTCTATTTGTGGGTCTTACCCGTTTAAGTCACAATGATTCTTGCATTCCCAACCTAATCATAAAATGCATCACATATTGAAGGTCTCCCATGTGCTCGTATGCCAGTTAGGCTCAGATGCCAGGAACAGAGACTCACACAGATTAGCTCAAGAAAGGAAAAGGGAGGAAGGGAGGGGAGGGAATTTTGTAGATAACGGGATGGGAGGGCTGCTTGGGAAACGGAGGAGGAAAACAAAGATTGACCCAGTCTCAGAAAGAGGATGCTCTAGGGGGCGGGGTCAGTGGCAAAATGTTGTTGGTCTCTACCAAGTATTCAACTATACAGGAGCTCGAATAGTTTCCAATGTTCCTTCTAGTCCCCTCTATCAGGCCTCCTTGGCTTCTATTTTGTATATCTTTTCTTGTGATTACAGCTTTGCTTATTCCTAATTTAACTCTGTCATGTTCCCTCATGGTCTGGACTGTATCTCATTATGTCTTCCATTCTGTTATCCCACTGCTGACAGTTAATTCCCTGGGTATTTTCCCAATTAAGATTTCTAAAAGCAAGGATTTGATTGGTTCAACTAATCTTTCCTAGGCATGTTTCTTTTTACACCGAGTTAATTTTTATACCCTGAGTCAGGTGTCTGTTCACAACCCCAGGGGCCGCAGCCCATGAGGACATTGCTAGAAGGTGTGTATAACTTGCTTGCTGAAGGTGAATTCACCTACAGGGACAGTGAGGAGAACCATTTTCCCTAGCAAGGCAGGAACCACCATCAGCCAATTTATTTAGGTATCTGGCTGAGAAAGTTGCATACATTAGCTCACTTAATCCTTCAACAAACATATGGGGTAGATATTATTATCCTCACTTTGTAGAAAAAGAAATTTAGGCTTAGCAAGATTAAGCCCCAAATCATGCAGCTTGTTAGTAGCAGAGAAAGCACTCCAATTGAAATTATTATGCCTTAAAATGTCCCCAAAGCCCATAGCTTAACAGGCCAAGTTCTTTTGAGGGTAAAAATCTGTATCGTCTAAAACAGGAGAGACAAGGTGTTCCCATGGCCTTTGAGCACACACGAATAGTGCATTCTAGAACGATAGGTAACATTTTCTAAGTGCTTTCTATGTACCAGGTTACTAAATGGTTTATCTCCTTGAACATTCATAATAACTCTATGAAATAGGTGCAGTATTATCCCCATTTTATAGATGAAAACTGATATACAAAAGGAAACAGAGGTTCAGACTAAGAAAGTGACCCATTGTTAATGGCCTCTCAAAGTTTGCCCCTTTTTCACCAAAGGCAGGACAGTGGTAACATTTTTTGGTTAAGGAGGGCCATTTGGATTACACATTAGAGATGACTTCATGCCTATAAAAATTGAGCCACATAGAACCACCGGAAATCTGAAAATCACTTTTCTATCCATATTCTCTTCTACCGCTTCTTCCTGTATCAAAAAGCCCTATTCCCCACAAGGTAGCTAATTATTGTTCTGGAAGGGTTTTGACGTACTCTTGTATATTTCAGCGCCTGTTTATGAAATGGTAAGAAAATCTTGCTGCCCAGAGGCACAGAATTTGACTGGGAACCAGAAAGACAACATGACTTGCACAAGGGAGATGGTTCCTGAAGGGGAGACCTGTGTGAGGTTTTGGAGGAGTGTGATCTCCAGTCTCTCCCTGTCTGCCATAGTCTTATGGTTAGTGAGGTTCACCCAGTGTCATCTGTAATCAGAAATGACAGTCAATTCAGTTTTCACTGATCATTAACAGGTGGCTTGGCAATGACTAAGTATTGAAAGGCAAAGACAAATGACCCAAGTTCTGGAAAAAAGATATTTCATTCCAGAAAATCCAGCAGATAATGGGGAAAAGCTACCCTTTCCCAGACAGGAGAAAGAGAATGGGGGTGCTGAGTAATCTCTCCTTCCTCTGGCTCCCCAGCACTTTGCTGACCCTCTACCTTATCTCTTTTTTACTGGCTGTCTTAGAGCTAGTTGGTCATGAGCACATCCATTATCCTCACTGGATTCTGAGCTTCTTAAGGCTGGTGGCCACGTGCCCAGGACAGAGTAGGTGTTCAATTAATATTTGCTGGGGAGAATTTTTAGTATTGTCCCTTGATATATAGGTAGCAAAATCAAGATGTAGAGAGTGGTCCTAGCCCATGGCTAGTCGATGAGTCAATATGACTCCAGTCTAGCCCCAATCCAATCTACTCTCCAGTTTTGGGGGAGTTCTAACCTCTCCCTGAGGAGCTGAGGTCTAAGGCATCAGCATTCCCTAGGCTCTTTCTCAGTTCCTTCCCCTTATTTCCTCTCTCTCCAGAGCATGACAGTAAATTATTAGCTATGAGGGGACAAGTTTCCTGGGTTTCCTCTCTCCGTTTCATACAGTTCATATAGGAATACATCTGGTGGTGGGGAGGCAATGACTTCTGCCTAGATCTTTCCTGGGTTTCTTATAGATCTGAACATGACCTGGGGCAAGAAGAAAAAAGGAGTGAAATGAAGCCAGCTGCTGTTCCAATTTTTATTGCTGGCTATAAACCTGCCTTAGGCTTTACCTCCTCTTCCAGTTCTCCCCACCTCCATTCTGCAATCTTGCCCACCTCTAAAATGCAGTGATGCAGGAGTCAAGGAGATGGTGGCTATGGTCGGGGCCAACGCTGGCAGAGTTCCAGAGGGCATTGGGTTTCTAGAATAAAGAGCAATGGGGGAGGCTATTTAGTCCAATAACCTCATTTTGCAAATAAGAGCTAAAGCTCAGGGAGTTCAAATGATGTGCCAATGGTCATTCACATGGAGAGAAGGGATGGCCAGAGATGAATCCATTGTCTTCCATTCTCAGTTCAGTCCCACATTGTTACGGTACACTTACTGAGGAAAATAAAATGAGCAGTAAACACCAGTTTTATGTCATTTCAAGATACACCACAGAGCTTCAGACACAGAAGTCAACAACACTACACTCATATAAAGACATTATTCCTTGAGCTTCTGGAGTTTTAGAAAAGACCAAGGTTTATTTGCCATAATTATTTTTGGTATTTTAAAGTATCTTAAAGAGCAGAACACAGCAGGATCCATTTTCTTGCCTTGTAGGAATGGCTTCAGCTTTCATACACAGAGTTAACTGGTTTGATTCCTGAGCTTTTACTATGCCACTGTTTCCATTTGAGAGCTTTTCATACCTTGGGTTCTGTAGTGTTGGTAATAAGTGCTCCCCATGACTTCATAGAGTTCTCTGCCTTCCCTACGGCTGCATGCTTGGAAAGGACTTTAGTTATTATAAATTTAAGCAATGGACAGTTGAAGAGGAAAACCAATTCTCAAACCATGAAAGGCATCACCTACTGTCACCTAGCAAAGTGAGTAGACATAGGGGGTGAATAAAGCTTTAATAAGGGGTGTTAACTCTGCTGTATTAGGTGGGCATTTTACTCACAGGTATTTAGAGCCCTTAGCTGTAGTAGATTGAATGGTAAGTGTATTTTCAGGCCTTTGGGATTTTAGATTGAGAAAAACGTACGTAGAAATTAAATATTAAATGCAGAATTCAAACAGCTTGTCACTGTCTTCCCATATTCCAAAGTCTGTTCCTGAGCTGAGAGCTGCTAAGAAACAATAATTCTCAAATTGAGTCTCAGAGGTTGCTTGCATGGACCTCAGGGTTGGGGGTTAGTAGGGGAAGGGGAGTAAGAGGGGACTCAATGAACAGGGCTTCAGGGTTCCAAACTGTGCTTCAATCAGATAAGCTATGGCTGTTTTTCTCTCCCTCCCGTCCCTCCCTTTTTTCTTCCCTTCCTTTCCTTCCTTCCTCCCTCTTTCCCACCCTCCTACATTCCTTCCTGTATTTTTCTAAATTTCTCACTAAGATAGCTTTTGAATAAAGGAAGATGATTTTTAAAAATAGAGTTTAAATATAGTACAGAGTCATCAGAGATTATATATCCAGTATTTTATAGTCAGATTCATTGAAATATAATGTATAGGCAATAAATCACATAATTGTCTGCATAGAGTCTAATGAGATTTGACAAATGTATACAATCGTCTAACCACCACCACAATCAAGATATAAAACACTTCCATCACCCCTAAGAGCTTCCTTAAAACCAATACCCTCCTGCTGCCCCAGGCAAATTCCAGTTTGTCTTCTGTTGTGATGATTTGGCTTTGGTGAGAATGTCATAAAAATGGAATCAACTTGTAGACTTTTCAGACTGGCTTCTCTCACTGCTTTTACTAGCATTGTATGTATTTGAGATGCTTTCATGTCATTGTGTATATTCATAATTCACTCCTTTTTATTGCTGAGTAGTGTTCCATTGCCTGTGTATACTCCAGTATTTTTCCAATAAATAAGTGAATTTTTTGGTATTGTTCCTAAATTTTAAAATTTGAATTTCTAAGATTATTCTAACATTTATTTCCAAATGTCAATTAAATTTGTTTCTGTTAAATAAATCCTTTTTTCATGACAGGAAAGTTAGGTTCTTTCCATTTTGGAGGGTCTATTCCAAATAAAGCTCCTCTGAACATTCCCATGTATACCCTTTGGGGAATATATGTTTTCATTTCTTTGGGGCAAATAGCTAGGAGTAGAATTGCTGGGTCATGTGGTAAATGTGTGTTTAACTTTTTAAGAAATTTATGAACTATTTTTCCATGTGGCTGTTTCTATCTCATTGTAGTTTTAATTTCCATTTCCATGCTAATTAATGATGTTGAATACTTCTCCATGTAGTTATTTCTTTTGGGGAAGGGTCTGTTGATACAACTGGCCCATTTTTAGTTGGACTATTCAAATTATTTTTATTGACTTGCAAGAGTTGTCAGATATATTGAGAATATTTTCACTCCTTCCTGAGTTTGCTTCTTTATTTTAACAGAGCCTTTTGAAGAAAAGGAGTTTTAGAGTGTTATGAAGTTCAATGTGTCATTTTCTTTTATGGTTCATACTTTTTATGTTTTCTCCAAGAAAACCTTACTAAATGTAAAGTCACAAAACCTTTATGTTTTCTTCTAGATGCGTTATAGTTTCAGTTTACACATATACCTCTGTGATCCATTTTTAACTTAATTTTTCTGCATAGTATAAGGTAAAAGTTGAGGTTCTCTCTTTTCCCATATATAATATCCAAATTTTCCAGCACTATTTTTTGAAAAACTATCCTTTCCTTATTGAAGTATCTTGATGTCTTTGTCCCAAATCACATGACTCTGTATATTTTGATTTTCTAATGTTCTGTGGTCTATGTGTTGATCATTACACTAGTGCCATGCACAACTTTGGTACTGTCACTTTATAGTAGCCTTGAAAATGTGTATAGTATATGTATCCAACTTTGGTCTTCTTTGGAAAATAGTTCAACTATTGTAGGTCTTTTTCAAATCCATACACATTTTAGCATCAACTAAGCAATTACTATAAAAATGTCTTCTGGCTGTGATTTCTATTGGGATTGCTTTGAATATATAGGTCAATTTGGAGAGAATTGGTATCTACATACAGACTTGTCTTTATTAAGTCTTCTTACCCATAAACATGTTATATCTGTTTAATTTCTCTCAGCAAAATTTTATAGTTTTCACTATTACCGGTCTTACACATGGTTTTGTTAAGTTTTTTTAACCCGAAGTATTTTATTTTTTTATGTTACTGTAGATGATATTTTTAAATTTTCAATTTTCAAATGCTTATAATTACTACATAGAAACATTTATTTTTGTTTGAGGACTTCGTATCCTGGAACCTTGCTAAAGATCTTATATTTGTTCTGATAATTTTTAAGTAGATTCCCCAGATTTTCATATGTAATGCTTTTGTCATCTGCAAATAAGCACAGAGATTTTTTTTTCTTTCCAATGTTGATTCATTTTTTTCTCTTGCTTTATTGCAATAGCAACTGCATCCATCTATTATAGAACAGAGGTAAAGAGAATGGAAGTCCTGCCCATTTCCTGATCTTAGGGGTAAAGTATCCACTAGTTCGCCATGACGTATGCTGTTAACTTGAGTTTTTCATGGATGCTTACCATCGGTTTGAGAAGTTTTCATCTATTCCTACTTTGCAGAGAGGTTTCACCATGAATAAGAATTAAATTTTATTAAACCCTTTTTCTGATCATATGTTTTTTCTTTTATTCTGTTGACAAAGTAAATTACAATGATTTCTTTGTATACTAAGCCAACCATATATTCCTTGAAATTATCCCTTTGTTCATCATGTATTAACTTCATATGTATATATTCTACATGCTACACTTTTGTTAATGGTTTTTGCATGTATTTTCATGAGGGATGTTGCTTTGCGGCTTCTGTTTTCTGGAAGAATTTATGGTAAGTTGGTATTTTATCTACCGTAAATGTTTATATAATTCACCATTAAAGTCAGTTGGGCCTGTAATTTCCTATATGGAAATATTTTTCATTAATAATTCAATTTTACAGGTGCCAGGGTGGCTCAGTCAGTTAAGCATCTGCCTTTGGCTCAGGTCATGTTCCCAGGGTCCTGGGATTGAGCCCCACGGTGGGTTCCCTGCTCAATGGGGAGTCTGCTCATCCCTCTCTGCCCCTCCTGCTCCCTGTTCATTCTCTTTCTCTCTCTCAAATAAATAGATAAAATCTTAAAAAAACAAATAAAATTAATTGTAAAATATGTAGGGCTATTCAATGTATCTATTTCTTTTTGAGTGAGCTTTGGTATTTGCTTCATGTAAGATAGCAAAGTAATCATAATAGTTATTTATAATATTTCCTTATTACCCATACATTATCTTTGGATAGGTAATTATAAATCCTGACCAAAATTTGTTTGGTAATTCTTCCCTTCATTCACGCCATGCTTCATTCATGCAGAGTATCAAACTACCCTTTCTAATCATTGAATTCCCCAGTAACCCTGATTCTTTGCCAATGAAAAATATTTTCTTTAAAGATTTTATTTATTTATTTGCCAGAGAGAGAGAGAGAGATTGCAATTAGGCAGAGAGGCAGGCAGAGAGAGAGGAGGAAGCAGACTCCCTGCTGAGCACAGAGCCCGATGTGGGACTCGATCCCAGGACCCTGAGATCATGACCTGAGCTGAAGGCAGAGGCTTAACCCACTGAGCCACCCAGGTGCCCCCCAAAATATGTGACCATAGGTCAGGCTCATGATTTAACATTTAAGTCTTTTAGGAGGAGGAGAAAACCAGGCTGTAAGAAGCCCTGAACTCTTCACCCTGGAGATAGGCTTGTGAGGAGCTGGCCTGTGGAAGAGGCTGGACACTGGTGGAACCATATAGAGCACAACTGTTGGTGGTAAGGTAGGAGAGCCTAATCCCGGTTGGCCATGTCAGCCGGTTCCAGATAACCAGTGATGCCACAACCAGGAGGGGCCGTTCATGAATTTATAGAATCTGTTTATTCAGAAGTCTTTAGACAGAGACTGACATGTAGAAGGGGCAGGAAAGACCCAGGTAAGGTGTCAGGGTCCCAATCAAGTGGGTTTGGATGAAGGAAGGGAAACTGAATCCAGCAGGGAACTACTCACAAGTGAGATACCCAGGGCTCATCATAAATACCAGCCCCCAAAGCTCATTTCAGGTATCTCCATCCTGTTTACTTCTCCGTATCTTCTATTAATCTCTTTTGATAGCAGGCAGAGGATTAAGTGTAAATCCAAGCAATCCCCTAATATGTGTAAAACTACCAACATAAGAGATTGGCCCAGCTACTTTGGTCTTTCCTACTTCCTAGCTTCTCTTGAATTTTCCTTTAAGTCATTTGCCCAGCAGTTCATGTTTGTTACTCCCTATGCTGTTGGCTCTTTATATATGTTCTGTCTCTTCAGAGGGATTATGAACCTGGTTTGTGTCAAGAAACCATAGAAGTTCCAATTTGAAAAATAACAACAACAACAAAGAATTTCCAATTTGGAAGCAATCTTAATAGCTGTGCAGTATTCTGAATTCTTTTTTTTTTTTTAATTTTCCTGACTTTATTTTTTTTATTTTTTCAGTGTTCCAAGATTCATTGTTTATGCACCACACCCATTGCTCCTTCAATACGTGCCCTCCTTAATACCCACCACCAGGCTCACCCAACCCCAACCCCTTCCCCTCTGAATTCTTTACTATTATGTATTTGCTCTTTTTCACCTTCCTTTTTCTACCATCCCAGCAGGTAAAAGAAGACACATAACCTTGAGAAGAATCATTGTTAAAGCTGGAATGCAAAAGTGAATTCAAAGTTATTATTCCATCTTTCTGATCTCCAGAATTGATTCTTGAGATTCAAAATGGAAGAGTCTGAATGGATCATGATACCGAGTTTTAGCCATAATCATTCTTTGAGATAAGGAGGTGGTGATGGCACAAATTCATGGAGGAGATTGGAGGGAACAGAGGTAGGAGAATCCGATCTATAGGGACGACATAGAAAGAAATGAAGACAGTATCAAGCCTTAGTTGAGTATCATCAAGGGCTGACTCTGGCAATAGAAAAGCCACGTGACTGCTTGAGATCCATCTATTGCCACTGGATAAGCTTCTCCACCACACCACCCTCAATGAGGGGTTACTTTTTGATCCCACAAGGTGAGTACTTTTCATCAGTGGAGATCTGAGCATGGTTAGAAATTGGCCAGCCATGCCCAGGATGTTAAGCCTCATATAAACACTCCTATTGTGGCTTCCTCTCGGTGGCCCAGAATACCTATAAATTTCCCCCTCCCTAAAAGAGTATGGTGTCCTCAGGAGGTGGTTATTTAGAAGGATCTCTATTCATTCTCTTCCCCAAATGAAATTCCCCAGTGTCTTCATTTATGCTTATGGGGGGGATTAGCATTTTTTGGATACTTCATGACAGACAGAAAGTTCTTTGATGAGTTATCTCATTTAATCCTGAAAACAATTCCATGACTTGAGAAATAAAAAACTATATGTATATATCATACATATGATGTTTATATTCATATATAGCTATCCATTCTAGGTAATTGCCTATGATGGAAATTGGTATACTCCTTTTAAAGTAGAGAGTATACTTCAATACTTTTATACTTTTATTATTGTTTTTTGCAGCCCAAGTTACTCTCAGTGTCCTAAGTGTCATGATACTCAGTACATGGTTGTTGATGATCATGATGATGATGATATTGATGGTGACAAAGAAGAAACCACAGTAAGACAATTAGAGTTCCTCTGGGTACATACTTCCCAGTTGTATCACTCTTACCCTTGTGTCACTAATGGACAGTGATTGCAGACAATTCTATAATTATGTCACAACTCTTTAGAACAATTCTTAAAAGCATCAGGAGCTACTATGGAAAATCTCACCAACTCTATAAAAAGCACAAGGCTGCTTAGGGACTTTCTCCACTTGATTCTTCCCAGTGTTGTCTGTACACAGTGTCCACTGTCTTCTTAAAAGGATAACATGAAGGATTTCCCTTGAGGAGCAAATCTTGACTTTAATCGATGGCTAAATTATGCCTTGTGGCTATGTTCTCTGCCACCCACAATCCCCTTCTGGCTTTGCACACGGATTTATATTAAGCAGAGACCTCTTTCCCAAACAGAAGAAAGGTGCTCATATCTACGCCCCTCTCCCCACACGCCCACTTGTTAGAGACAGAGAGAAAAGCATTTGTCCCCGCCCCTCTTTTACTTCCTGCTCTGAACACAGAGCGAGGCAGCAGGCATTCCTGCGAGCTCATTGTGACTTCCTGTAGAAATCTGGAGGTCTCTGCCCAGTATTGCTTCGCAGGATGGAAGACAGTATACTCCACAATCTATCCAAACACAGGAAGCTATTGCTTTCGTCCAGCCGACTCCAGAGTCAGTAAGTATTCCCACCATAGAGGCACGAGGTATTAAATACCTGATTGACGTGGTTTCTTTTTCAGGTTGTGTGTATGTGTATGAAAGAGAGTGCGGGGAGTGTGTGGGTGTGGGGGGGGTTGTTTGTTTTGTTGCCAAGATATATCCCAGGCGGCTCTAACAAACACCATCTCTAATGAACAGAACTAGGCTGGAAATTCAAATTGCCGTCACCTTACACTTCGTTCTCCCTGTCCCTGTCTCTGCTTCCTGCTCTTGAGTTGTAAGGAATGTGGTGGGGCTGCGGGAGTTGTTGTCAGGAAGGACTGGTGTCGGGCAAAACTGTGTCCCTAGCATTCCCTCAGAGGCCCTAGGCTTCCCCGCAAAGCCCCTGGGTCCTGCTACCTTCTGTCGTTTTATAAGCAAGAGCCCCTACTGTTGTCCCCTGTCAGCTCTACTCACGTAGCATCATCCCAGGCTCCAGAGAGACCCCCGGACACTTCCTGCCCTGCCCCCATCCAAATCTTGGGACTTGGCATGTTCCTGGCGAATCTATTTGATAAGGTAAATAGAACAGAGGTATGAATGGCTGGGAATGACCTTAAAATAACCTTCTCAGGTAACTCCGTGCATTTTTATTGAATGTATGTTGCTTTTAGCAGTGAGAGAAGTGAGCCCCCCAAATGTGATTCTGGATAAAGAAGAGTGAATTTTCCTCCGGGAGACCCTCTAAACATTCATCACATCACACCAGGCAGGTGTCCTCCCACATGAGCCTGATGGGAGGTGGCTCGGAGTAGGTGGGCGCCTTCTCTTTACTCAAAGCCACAGACCGCAGTCTTAAATTAAGCTAGCCTTCCGACAAACACACACGGTTCCTCGCAAGAGGAAGGGCTGGTAGAGGTGGACGGAAGAGCACAGATTCATCACCGCTGAGAGAAAATGGGATGGAAGCGGACATTCTGCCGTAAACAAGTTAGGGGCACGATCTTCACATATGAACATGTCTCTGCACATACAGTTTGCAAGAAACAGAGGGAAAATGATAAAGACGCCAAACTTTAGCTCTGGGAAATATGTCAACATAAGTGGTGTTGAAAATGAAACTATTATGTGTCTCCATTTCAGGGCTACCTTTTCTATGAAGCGCAGTTTGCATGGGTAATGTGTTACAGCATGACGCAGACATTCGGGCCCTGAGGCCTTCTTCAGGGCACTGGGAAAGCACCAAAGAGCTCTGTTTGGAGGACAAGGAACCCACTGTCACAAACATGAAAGAGGCACAAGTTAAGATTTAAAAGAGAGAATTAAGAAGTAACAGTCTTGGGCGCCCGGGTGGCTCAGTTGGCTAAGCATCAGCCTTCAGCTCAGGTCATGAACCTAGGGTCCTGGGATCGAGGCCCAAGTTGGGCTCCCAGCTCAGTGGGGAGTCTGCTTCTCCCTCTTCTCCCTGATCACGATCTCTCTCTCAAATAAATAAATAAAATCTTAAAAAAAAAGTCTTTCAAGACACCTGGCTGACTGAGTCAGTAGAACATGATGCTCTTGATCTCAGGGTTGTGAGTTTGAGCCCCAGGTTGGGTGTAAAGATTATTTAAAAAAAAGTATATATATACATATACGTACATATATATATTTATATATAATAAAGAAATATATATACATTTATAGAGATAGATAGATAGATAAAGGAATAACATTTTTTTTCCACAAATCTGGTTCAAGCCACTTATGCAAATACTACAAGGAATGCCAAAAAATATTTTACTTTATATTTCCTTTTACTTCTAGAAAAACTCGTAAAAATTTTGGATGTTCTTCTCAGTTGTTCAGCCCCAAACACCCTAATTTGACCAAGAAATAGGTCTCCCTGAGTGGATAGTCTTAGCTTAGACATGGGGACAAAGGCTTATTAATGAATCCAGGCATCACACAGCTGGGGACTACTCTGCAGAGGATGGCTGGCTTCATCATGGGGAGCAGAGGCAGGGGTTAACCCGAAATATGAAGAAGATTGTTCTGACTTTTGAGAAGCCATAACCTAATGGGGGAGGATTGGATATGAGCAAAGAGCTCTACACATTGAAGTGAGTGCCACGATAGAGACAGGGAGAGGGACACTTGGGTGACTCAGTTGGTTAAGGGTCTGGCTCCTGATTTTGGCTCAGGTCATGATCTCAGAGTTGTGAGACCCAGCCCATGCTGGGCGTGGAGTCTGCTTGAGATTCTCTCTCTCCCTCTCCCTCTGCCATCCCCCCATCTCTCTGCCTCTCTTAACAAAAACATAGGTAGAGTATAGGTAGAGTATAAGTGAAGATACAGAGGAGAAACAGGGACTCTGCAGGAGAGTGACTGGGCACGTCAGGGACCAGCCAGGCTTGAAGTGCAGTCTCTAGAGAAGCATTATGTAACAGCTCGACCTCCTTTTACTCAACTTAAATTTCGTTTGGAACGTTGAGGGGGAAGGTGATGCAAATTGGCAAGATATAGCCAATACCTGCTTGCCAATTTGTTAGCTAGGAAGAACTAATTAAGTAATCTAATTCATTTTGGTTATATTGCCTTTATTTTTTGTAGTGAGATAGGAATGGATAACACAAGTTTCCTTACTCACACGTTTTCACTGAATTTAGAGTAATTTCTATGCCTTGTTTTTGAGGATTAGTGCTTCAAATGGATAGCTCTGGGATCATGTTTTTCTTTAAAGCTTGACACTCAATTAGAAGTAAACTCTAGAACCAATGAGTAGAAGTTACCAAAACAGCATATTTCTGTCCCAATACAAGAAAGACATGTCCACTGGCTGTGTTTTCTACAATGGGAAGGACAGACTCTCCAGGAAGTGAGTATCCCTTTATTAGACATGCCCAAGTATGTGAGGGAGTTTCGTCTATTGGATGGGAGTTTGAGCTGGATGGTCTTTAAAGACTTTTCTGATTCTAAGCTCTACCAACGATTCTCTCTTTTAAGTTTGCATCTCTGGCTTAACCTGTGTTCCATAGAAAACAGAGCCCAAGACCATTTTCTGGGCAGTCAGTAAGAGGGAAAAGAAGATGTAATACAAGAAAGAGGGAAAAGCATATTCAAGGTATGCTTGAATACCCCACTGGCCACAACTTGGCAAAAAACCCAGTTAGGGCTTGATCAGGGCAGAAAGAGCTTCTGAGGACCAGGTTCGTGTGTGTCCCAATTTTCGAACCCCTAGCAGAATGTCTAACGCTTTTGAACTTGATCTCAAAAAACGTCTAGTACTTTGAAAGGACTCCATAAACGTTGGCTGAATGGAATCGTGGATCCACGCCGTTATGTAAGCTAAAAATGGTGCATCTCTGGAGCATATAATGAACCACAAGGTCTTAACCATGAGGCAGTTGCTGATGTGATGGTACTTTAGCTTATTGTTACAAAGTTCTTTGATTTTCATGTTTATTGCACATTGTTTAGCTCATCCCTCTTTCTTTTGAGTTTATACTTCACACATATGGAAGAGGGACAAGATTCAGTTTTTGTGCCAACAACTTGAGCACTCACCGAATATTGGCTATGTGGGTCCAACGCACCAATCAATAAGGACTGATTAAAGACAAGAAGTGTCTTTTCTGAAAGTCCCATCTAAAGAGGTGATATCAGTACTAAAGGGCCAGGGAT
This sequence comes from Taxidea taxus jeffersonii, assembly GCA_003697995.1. Classification (NCBI taxonomy): domain Eukaryota; kingdom Metazoa; phylum Chordata; class Mammalia; order Carnivora; family Mustelidae; genus Taxidea; species Taxidea taxus. The sequence continues at coordinate 12,190 of ML104919.1, read as the reverse complement.
TCTGTGACTTCGGCATGGTCAAGGCATCCAACAATGACTTGTTATGGTAATCTTCATGAATGTATTCCCACACTTTTTTCTAGTTTATCAGGCATAACTTACATAGAATAAAACCATTTTTTTCTTTTTCTTTTTTTTTTTGGAGAGAGAGAGAGAGAGAGAGAAAATGAGTGCCTGCAGAGGGGCAGGGAGAGAGGGAGAGAGACACCTTAAGCAGGCTCCATGCTCCTCACAGAGCCCATGCAGGGCTCCACCTCAAACCCCTGAGATCATGACATGAGCCAAAATCAAGAGTCAGATGCTTAACCGAATGAGCTACCCAGGTGCCCCTGAAACCATCTTTTTGAAATGTACAATGTGTACACAGTCACGTAGCCACCATCTTCTTTCACGACCACTGTCCCCAAGCACCCAACTGTCCTGCCTTTTCTGGTATGTCATATAGATGCAATCATGTTTGACTTCTTTTCCTCAGCACAAAGTTGTTTAGACTCATTCATGTTGTCTAACACCTTATTCCTTTGCTGTATGAATATTACATAACTTGCTAACTCATTCATCCATTGATAGACATTCGGGTTTCTTTTCTTTCTTTTTTTTTCCCCCCTGTGGTAAATATGCCACTACAAACATTCATGGATAAGTATTTTTGTGAACCTATATTTTCATTTTTCTTGGGTAAATAACTAGGAATGAGGTTGCTCAGTTGTATGGTTAGTATATGTTTAACTTTACACATTTTACATTCCCAGCAGCTGTGTATGAGAATTCCATTTGTTCCATGTCCTTGTCAACACTTGGTATGTTCAGTAGTTTTGACTTTGGTTACTCTAGGTTAGTGGTATCTCTTTGTGGTTTTAATTGGCATTTCTCTGATGACTAATGATCTTCTTATACTTAATGGCTACCCATATATTTTCCTATATTGTCTGTTCAAATATTTTGCCTATTTCTCAGTGGGGTGAAATTGTTGTCTTCTTATAACTGTTTTTATTTAATGGATCATACATTTTATTTATTTTTACTTTTTTATTTTTTTAAGATTTTGTTTGTTTGACAGATAGAGACACGGTGAGAGAGGGAACACAAGCAGGGGGAGTGAGAGAAGGAGAAGCAGGTTTCTTTCTGAGCAGGGAGCCTGATACAGGGCTTGATCCCAGGACCCTGGGATCATGACCTGAGCTGAAGGCAAATGCTTAACAACTAAGCCACCCAGGCACCTCAATTGCACATTTTATTTTGTTCTCTTTTTGTTATGGTATTCTTTTTTATTGAGTTTTTTAAATTCCAGTATAACATACAGTGTTTATTAGTTTCAGGTGTACAACATAGTGATTCAATAATTCTATGCATTTCTCATTGGTCATCATAATAAGTAGACTCTTAATCCCTTTCATCTATTTCCCCTATCCCCCCGTCTACCTCCCTTCTGGTAACCACCAATTTGTTCTTCATAGTTAAGAGTCTGTTTGGGGGTTTGTCTCTTTTTTCTTTGTTTCATTTCTTAAATCCCACATATGAGTGAAATCATATTATATTTGCCTTTCTCTGACTTATTTCACTTAGGATTATACTCTCTAGATCCATCCATGTTGTTGTAAATGGCAAAATGTCACTCTTTTTTATGGCTGAATAATATTTCATTGTAGGTACAGACCAGTCCTATATCTATTCAACTATCGATGGACACTTGGACTGCTTCCATAGTTTGGCTATTGTAAACAACACTGCTATAAACATAGGGGTGCTTGTATCCCTTGATTTAGTGTTTCTTGTATACTTTGGGTAAATACGCAGTAGTGTGATTCCTGGATGCTAGGGTAGCTCTACTTTTTGAGGAATGTTTATATTCTTTTCCACAGTGGCTGCACCAGTGTGCACTCCCACCAACAGTGCATGAGGGTTCATTTTCCTCCATATCCTCACCAACACTTGTTGTTTATTGTGGTTTTGATTTTAGCCATTCTCACAGGTACGAGGTGATATCTCATTGTGGTTTTGATTTGCATTTCTCTGATGATTAGTGACATAATTGAGTGGTTTTTAAAATATATTTTGGATAAAAACTCTTTGTGAGATAGCTATTTTTGCAGAAGTTCTTAATTTTGATGAGGTCTGTTTTTTGTTGTGGTGGTTCGGTTTGATTCATGCTTTTTTGTATCTTGCCTTAGAAAACGTTGCCTAACCCCATCTCACAAACATGTTCTCCTATGCTTTCTTCTAAAATTTTTATAGTTTTAGTCAAACAAAGCCCTTTTTTATGATTATTTTTATTTATCTAGGTCTGGTTTTTAAACATAGTGCTCTCTTTGGGTGCCCATTATATATGATCAAAAAACCATATGATACAGACTTATAGCAAATGACTTGCCACTTATTTTACAGTTATCATGGTCATAAAATAATATGTATGTTAAGATAAGACTTTTGACAAGATGGGATCAGGAGGGAGACAAACCATAAGAGACTCTTAATCTCACAAAACAAACTGAGGGTTGCTGGGGGGAGGAAGGCAGGGAGAGGGTGGTGGGGTTATGGACATTGGGGAGGGTACGTGCTATGGTGAGTGCTGTGAAGTGTGTAAACCTGGCGATTCACAGATCTGTACCCCTGGGGCTAATAATACATTATATGTTAATAAAAAATAAAAAATTATTTTAAAAAAGATAAGACTTTTGAAAAGAGAGCCTAAAAAGCTATACACCAAAATAGAACAGTGCTCATTTCTGAATCATGAGTGATACTTTTTTATTTTTACTAAATGCCACTGAATTATGCACTTTGATATTTATTTCTTTACTTTTGCTTTTCTAGTTTTCTAATTTTTTTTTTTAAGATTTTATTTATTTATTTATTTGACAGAGAGAGATCACAAGTAGGCAGAGAGGCAGGCAGAGAGAGGGGGAAGCAGGCTCGCCACTGAGCAGAGAGCCCGATGCGGGGCTCGATCCCAGGACCCTGAGACCATGACCTGAGCCGAAGGCAGAGGCTTAACCCACTGAGCCACCCAGGTGCCCCAGTTTTCTAATTTTTTAAAAAATGAGTCTATATGTAAGTTGTATATTTAAAACTACTGTTAAGTAACTAATGATAAATAATAATAAATACAGCAGGCAAGTTTATAGAAGTCAGCTCATTTCTGGGGCACCTGGGTAGTTCAGGTGGTTAAGAGTCTGACTCTTGGTTTTGGCTCAGGTCATGATCTCAGGGTCAGGAGATCCAGCCCTATGTGGGGCTCCAGGCTGGGCAGGAAGTCTTCTTGAGATTCTCTCTCTCCCTCTACCCCTCCCCCTGCTTGTACACACTCTCTGTCTCAAATAAATAAATAATTTTTTTTTGAAAAAACAGAAGTCAGCTCATTTATTGTTATATCTTTTTTTAAAAGATTTTATTTATTTATTTGACAGAGATCACAAGTAGGCAGAGAGGCAGGCAGAGAGAGAGGAGGAAGCAGGCTCCCTGCTGAGCAGAGAGCCCGTCATGGGGCTTGATCCCAGGACCCTGGGATCACAACCCGAGCCGAAGGCAGAAGCTTTAACCCACTGAGCCACCCAGGCGCCCCTCATTTCTTGTTATATCTTATTTGTCTGGCAAATTCAAGAAACACTCTATAGAGCTGGAGCTTTCCTTTAAAAACACCCATTTCTTTGACAGGCCTACAGCTACTACATAGAGTTTTCAATGTGTTTTATACAAAAATCTAGGAAGTCTCTTCATTGGCTTTGACTTCAGCTCTATTCTTTTATTCAAGTCATTATAGCAGATAGGAGTGAAATAGGAAGTTGTGGTTGCTCTTGACTCCTTCCTCATCCTCTCTTTACCCATGTCCTTTGGCTCCCCCTCCTTGGGAATAGCAAAGGCCAATGAGGGTAATGAAGGTTAATGAAGGGAATTAAGGTTCAGTGACAAAGACTGCAAGAAACTCAAGCCACTTATCAAAAGGGCACTGTACCAGGAGAATGCGTTTCTCTGTTGGAAGGTATAGACTCCACTTGGATAGCCAGGGCCGTGTGATTCCTTGAAGTCTTGGTTTATCTACTCCATAACCACGTGGGCAGCAAGAACAGCAGAACCTCCACACCAGGAAATGCGCTGAGCGAGTGGCTCAGTACAATTCCTTTTCTTTGCACTCAAGACAATGACCTTGACTTTCTGGTGCACATATCTATTCCACACTCCCACCAAACCTTCTTCCAGTGTCTGTCTGGTCAGAACACAGCCTCTAAGTAGTATTTTCTTTATTTACAAGTGGCTTTTCTCTGCACAATGTTAATATAAGTCGTGGCCCCTAAGCCAGGCCACCAGCTCTGGTGGCCGCATGGTGTTACCAGAATGGGAACTCTGGTTCCTGAACTCATAGGCAGGGAACCACGCTGTGGCATCTTCACTATCTCCCAGTATCTTCACTAAATTAAAACCCATTCCCACTAACTAGAGCCAGTGCACTCTCCTGCAGTTCAATGTTTTTCCACTCAGGTCAATGGAAAACAATCCTTTCTAGAGGGAAGCTCAGAGAAGTTGTGGGTCGTGGTTCATCTCAGACTGGATCGTCTGGTTCGGTAACAGCTAGCCAGGTTTCTAGGTCCCTCCCCTGGCTGGTGCCTAGAAGGGAGAAGTAGCCACAGACTGCTCCAGGGAAAAGGAGAGCCCTGGACTCATCCTGCCTCTCTGTTCAGTCTACAGAGGCAGTCCCAGCAGAGCCCAGCCCGTGGCTCTTCTTATTTATTAAGAATGGTCTGCTTTAAATGGCAATGAATATCGCTTATAATGAAAGCAACCTCTAATTACCCAAAATGCACATTAGAGCTTATAGCAAATATTCATCAAATCAAATAAATTACTCTTTCTTCCTGTTCTGCTCTACTTCCTTAAGTATTTATAAGCAGGGCTAATTAAGACTTTTTGAAGTTGTTTATCGCCTGCCTTTCTCTTCAGTTTGAAACAAATGTTTTGGTTCTATAGATTCCAGCTATGCTTTTCAAAAACACAGGAGCCTTCCTTGTGCAAATCCAGCTCCTCAGGTTGGCTTTGTCCTCAGGGGCAGAAGCTATGGTCCCTGGAGGCCACATGCCACTGAGCTGAACATTGCAACACCCATACCCATAGGGGTAGCATCCCAACCTCTACTCCCTAGACCCCCTAGTGTAGCCCCTAAAATGTAAGCTCCAGAAGGGCATGGATTTTCATCTGATTCATTGATGTATCTTAAATGCCTAGACCAGTCCAGGCACATAAGCCCTCCATAAATATTTGTCAAATAAACAAGTTGATGATTCAGAGTCCCTCAGGAAGTCTCCTTTGCCCTCCACCATGTCTGAACTACGTTCATTAGAGATTTCTGCTTTGGGGTTTCTTTCTCTGTGGCCTTCCTCAAGTCATGATGCATATATCTCTTGCTATGAGGAAAAACGTTCATCTCTCCATTCAATGACTCTGATTACACTTTACGCAGAAAGCACTGTACTCAATATTTTGGGGAAACAGAAGTGAGTCTTACTTATCCCACTCTAAAGACAGGCTTCTATTTACTTTCCAGGTGGCATTGGGCCACTAGAGATAGGCACGCAGAGCCCTTCACAGAGGCCCAGAACTGGTGACACCATTAACCTTGACCCCCAGGAGGCTCAGGGCCTGGCTGATCCTGACAGCAGTACTTCTGAAAACAGAGTGAAAAATGGGGACTCTCATTCACTCATTTGTTCCCTTCTTCATTAATTTAACGCATACTAGATTTCTTCGACATGCCAGACATTTGTTGAGTCCTGGGTGTGTAGCAGTGAACAAGGACAGAGTCTTTGCCTCATGGCAGGCACAGTTGGTGAATGGAGACATTGGCTATTCAACAAGAAATTGTTTCTTTCACAAATGACAAGAGTTTTGAGTGGGGATATATGGGGTGAGTTATAGGAGCACATAACAAGAACCCTAGGTCTGGCCCAGTCCGGGGAGGAAGGGCTGGTCATACGGAGTGCCTCCAGGAGAACCTAGGGAATCGTGCAGGTCTGGACCTCAGTTCCAGATCTTATGGAGGTGACACAGGGATAGACGTGTGAATGTGAGCCTAGTGTGTTTTGTGTGTTGTTGTCTCTGTCAGTAGGGTTGGTTTTTGGGGTTGTGGTTACGGTGTTTGTTGTTGTCACATTTTGTTTGGTTGCATGGATTGCATGACAATTGTCCCCAGATCCAAGGAGTTGGCCCTGATAGGGTGTGAAGGTCAGGGTCAGACCCAGGGGTCATCCCCCATCTTCCATGTGTGCCTTAGCATCACATGGGAGATATAAAAACTAAGATGCCTGCAACCACCTGGAGTTTTGGGATTCCCAGGCAGAAACCTCTCCCACAACCTCATCTACCCTCATCCTTTTCCGCCTCTAGGGCGTGACCTAAACCTTTCTCCCCAGTGGTTACTCTTCTCCCCCACCCCCAAGAGATTATTCTTCAAGTCCCAAATACCAAAGGGTCCATCAGGTGAACACCTTGGATTTAGGGTTGATTCCTTCCTAATATATCCCCCTTCTTTATTGCTGGCATCTCTCAACATCTTGGAAAACCTCCAAATTTGTATGCTTTACCTTAAGTCTTCATGTGTTCATGCATTCAAATGATATTAACAGATACGGATTAACTGTCCGTCATGTGCTAGGGGACATTGGCAGGCGCTTGCAACACACCAGTACGAAACTTGTGACATTACCCAGCCTAGTAATTCCTACATCTTCTACTGGGAGAAGAACAAACTGCAAACCAAATAAATATGTAATTTGTGAGAGATGATCACAGCTCTGGGGGAAAAAAAAAGAGCAGAGTCAGGAGGATTGGGAATGCCGGGAAGGAAGCGGCTTGCATTGTAAACAGGTGAGCAGAGCAGATCTCACTTGGAAAGGATATGTAGGAAAAGACATTGCTTTTTTCCATCTTCACCGCCACCACTTTAGAACAGGCCTTTTTTCACTTGGCTGCTGCACCAGCCTCAAACCAGTCTGCCCACTTCTATTTGGGTCCCTCGATCCAGTCTCTGCCCAGAAACCCCACTAGTATTTCTCAGTCCCGGTCAGATCGTGCTAGTCCTCTGCAGAAATCCCTTCAGCAGCTCCCCGTGCACAGGTCTCGGGCAGGGGCATGCATGCTCCTCATCCGTCTTCTCTCCCCCATTCTCTTTGACACATCTTCACTTAAAAAACACAGACTAGGCCTCCAGGTTGTTGGCACATAACCAAGTCTGCCTAAAATGCATGCCCACAGCCCACACCTGCTCCCACAGCTCTGTGGTCCTCTCCTGGGAGCAGGTTTCCTGGGTTCCTCCAACGCCCAGCCTGGCTCAAGTGCCCTTCCCATGTTCCCAGGCGCCCCTCTGACACTGTGGGTCCCTCTGCCACAGCCTGGATCCTCTGCCCTAGGTCAGACCCCTTCTCTGGGCTTCTGTGAGCTGATGCTGTTTTCACGAACCTCTGTACTCCCAGGACCTGGCACAGTGTGTGGTCAGTGAATTACTGGAGAAAATGTGGTCTCCTCACGGGGTCAGTGCAGAGTGCAGGGGACACAGATGAAGGGGTGGCAGGCGGAAGAGAGACTGACACGCGCCCAGTGGGCACATTCACGTTGTGGGAAGTTAGGAAGAGACAGAGTTGGGCTCACTCATTCTTATCTCGCATACAACAGTAATCGCGGTTAACTCACACTGGCTCAGTATAGGTGGGCTGTGGCTAAGCGCTCCACAAACACCATCCCCGTGACTCCTCGGCTCAACTGTGTGAACCAGGAACCCCTTGGGGGTTGCCTTTCCCTTGCCCCCAGCAGTGAGTGCCCACACTTTTATTTGCGACTGAGAGTAAGAGACACATCATATTGTACAAAGTGACTTTAAGCGACCATAACGGGCATCATTTTCTGTCCATTGTTACCAGAACCCGGAAAATGTCTCTCTGTAGAAAAGTCATCGAGCTCTATAAACAGAACTGCTTTGCATTTCTGTGAGCTAACTAGCAGCTGCCCTGATATTAGCTCACCTTGGACTTTGGGGAGCTCTTCAGATTCACTCTGAATTAAACAAGAGATGTCTAATTGCATTATGCCTCGGGAATCAAGGATCTGCTGTCATCTACTTGGAATAGATTAGAATGCACAAAGAATATTTCTATCTGGGAATTTCATTGTAAAATTTAAAAGAATTTAAACCCGCTCTTCAAAAATCACATTTAGCAGACTAGGAGTGGGAGGTGTTGTGGGAGGTGAGCCAAGAAGAACCATGACCAAAAAAGGTAAAAAAGGAGTTTCTGATTTGTGGATCCCAAGGCACAATGTGGATATAAGACACTGTGAGACACACCATAAGAGGCTCTAAATCTCAGGAAACAAAACGGCTGGGTGATGGGCACTGGGGAGGATATGTGCTACGGTGAGTCTGTGAATTGTGTAAGACTGATGAGTCACAGACCTGTACCCCTGGGACAAATAATACATTATATTAAAAAAAAAAAAAAAAAGATGCCGTGATTGCATGCTGCAAAAGGCAGAGGACCCCGGAACAAAGCATTGATGTTCTAAGCAGAGAGACTTCCCCACGTCGCTGCCACTAGAACTAACAGGACTAACTGGACCACAGAGCTACCCGGAGTGTGAGGGGGCTGCTTCTGGAAGCTTTCCAGCTACCCACAAGCTTCAGGACTGCAGTCCCCTTATGTTGAGCACAAAGACATCCTGACAGTCAATAACCACTGAAATAGCCAGAAATAACTGCATGAGACAGACTTCTATGTGTGTGTGTACATATGTGTGTGCTGCATGCGCAGTGGGGTGGGTGGGTGTTTGTTGGGACACACACTCCTAATAACCATGTAGATAATGTCAATGTGGCGTCTCTCCTAACTGGATGCGGCCCAAAATGTGGGCCTCCACCGGGTGGACGGGGGCAGCCCGGGCGGTGCAAGCATTCACCCAAAGCAGAACAAAGGGGATAGAAGTTTCTTGAACACACTGCAGGGGAGCTGCTGGAAGTGAGCAGATAGAGGCTGTCTGCAACCGGGAAGTGGGTGGGGACTGTATTTTAATCGGGAAGGGGAGGAGGCCTGGGGATGTATGGAACTTTCCCTTTTTCGGTAACTGTACCTGGGTGTGCATAGCCCATTGGCCAGTTAGGGCCTATGGATATTCTGAGGTGGGTCACCGGCTGGGTTCCTCAGTACTCTGCCAGGGGGTCACGGTGGGCTCTGTCTGCATTCCCTTGCTCAAGCCTGTTGCCTAAAAGCAGCCCCTACAAATAACAGAATGAGTTGAAAGAATTTGTGTTGTAGGGGCGCCTGGGCAGCAACGTCAGAGGAGAGCACAACTCTTGATCTCGAGGTCTGGAGTTCGAGCTCCATGGTGGGTGAAAAGATTACATAAAAATAAAATCTTAAAAAAAAAAAAAAAAAAGGATTTGTGATGTAAATAAACAAACTTCCATTCCCCAGATCACAACAGCCCTCAAATGTTCTTGTGTGGAGAAAATGTAGGGCTTCCCCAGCCATTCCAGTTAATTCAGAATTTAAATCATTCATATAATGGTAAAGGTTAACATTATTTTATTAATGTGACATTTATATTCCATTGCATATTTTAAAAGTTCATAGCTATTTATCATTGGGCATTTATGGTCCTTTGTAAAGACCTTTGAAAACAAGGCAGCGTTCCCTGGGGAGCCCACCCAGGAGATGCTCGCTGGCGAGGCCACTCACCCTGTGGGAAGCAGGAAATGCTGCAGTGTTAACAGCAACGGGCACTGGGCCCATCCGGACACCCGTCCTTCCATTCCTTCAGGAACACCCGCTCCTTTATCTTCACGGCAAGACTAGCACAAAGATCTTATTGTGTCTGATGGGAACCGAGCAAAAAAGGTACCTCAGTGAAACGATCTGAAGTCTTTCCTGCTGATTCTGAAATGTAGCTGAAACCATTCTCCATAGGGCAGAGATTACAGTCATCGTGCTTGCCTGCCACCAGCGCTAGAGTTCTGAATTGCCCAGTGAGCAGACACTGTTTGAAAGGGCGCGCCTGACTAGTCTATGGACATTTACCTCCAGGTTTCTTCATGGGGTTGAAACGTAGCTCATCTCCAATGAGAAAAGCAATAGATGCATAAAGGGGCGGATTTACTGTTGTAAAGTAACACAACACTTAAATATGAAGTCAGGCTGGGGAAAAAGAGAACTCCAGAGGGGACCCCGAGGGCCCTGGGAATAACATTTGTTCCATTTGTTCTTTCCACTGTCCATCATCCTCCACAACTTCCTCTCAGGGCCTAATTCCCCCAGACTCATGTTTTGACCTGCTTCTGTCTCCTGCCTTAAATTAGGGGAGGCTGGCCCTGCACTGTGTAGCTGGTACCCAAGACTGGCTTGATGGGGTGTTGCAAGGGCATCATGAGTCCCAGCATCCCATCATCACTAGAAGCTCCAGATTGAAACAGCAGCCACTATTCCTACATAAAATCTATGGTCATTTTGCAAGTCTTATGAATATAGCATTACTTTTTGTTAAAAGTTTGGCAAATCTAATATTTAAACTACATTAAAATTGTTTCATAACTTTATTTTTAGCTTTTCTTAATTTTTGTGCTTTATCAGGAGCCTCAGAAAATGGAAAACATCCAGGCCTCTCTGGACACCTGAGAAACTCTGCTGGTGCTCCTGGAAGTGAGTCTCAGGGCAGTCTCGCTGGGAAGTGTCTCATTCCCCTCGCATTTCATCTGCCCCGGTTCTGGGCTCCTGCCTCTGTTCTACTATGGTCTGGGTCCTAAATCTGCCCTTGAGCTCCTGCACACAACCCACCCTCACTCTGGGGACTGGACATTGAGTCCATTTTTCTGCTTTGGACTCTGCCTGTCTCTTAAGTCATAGATTGAACTTGCCCTTCTGTGTCTCTGCTTCTCCCACCCACACAGTCCTGATACTCCAGAAACCTCTGTAGGCTTTTCCAGCGGTCTCTTCCCTGCACCCCAGATGGAGCCGGGTACTCTAACTTCGAACATGCCCATCACTATGGCAACACAGAGGCTCTGGTGGTTTACACAGCAATGGCTTCACCTGGGAAACAGTGCTGGAGGAAGAAAACACCAGCCTTCATATGGAAAGGTCATGAGCAAGGCTGAAGGAGCTTCGGGTCATCTCTGCTCCTTGGCTCCACCTACCCCAATCTCCATGAGCCCTTCTGGAACATTTTTGCTCCTGCCCATGAGAAATTTGAGTGAGTACAAAACAACTTCCAGGCTTTGTGGTGTGGTTCTAAATCTAGATGGAATACTACATCCTAAAATTTGGGTTAAGAGCTAAAAGGTGTCATGTTCTATTTGGCTTTAGTTATCTACTGATATGTAGCAATGACCTTAATATTCAGAGGCTTAAAATGTTTACAAACATATTATCTCATAGTTTCTGTGGCTCAAGAGTTCAGGAGTGTCTTCACTGGCTGGTTCTGGCTCAGGATTTCCCATGAAGTTCTGGTCGAGATGTGAACTGCAGCTGAAGGTATCTGAATGTTGGACTGGAATTGGGGGTCTGTGATCAAGGGGGCTCACATGCACGGCTGGGAAGCTAGTGCGGCTGTTGGTGGAATCCCTGCCATCTTCACCCTACGGACCTCTCCCTGCTGCTGGGGGGTCCTCACAACACACTGGCTAGCTTGTCTAGGTGACTGGTCTGAAAGAGAGCAAGCTGAAAAGCGCAATGCCTCGGAAGTCACACTTTCTCATCAATGTCTCTTTTTTCTTTTTTAAAGATTTATTCATTTATTTCAGAGAGAGAGAAAATGACAGCAGGAACAAGAGGAGCAGAGGGAGAGAGACTCTCAAGCAGACTCTGTGCCCAGCGTGGAGCCCAATGTGGGGCTCGATTTCACGACTGTGAGATGGCGACCTGAGCCGAAACCAAAAGTTGGATGCTCAACTGACTGCGCCACCCCCCAGTCACCCCTGCAATGTCTTTTGGGTTACACAAGCCAGCCCTATGTGTTGGGGGGGTACTCTTCAGAGGAGTGAACGTGAGGAGGAGAGCGTCACTGGGGACATGCTGGAGTCTGGTTACCACGAGAAGAGAAGATGAAGACGGATTGCAACCCAGCAATTCATTTCAGGGTTTTCTGGATTAAATACAGAGTATGAATTTTTGGTGATCTGTTACCATATGGGGGCAAAAGGCCCTGAACTCCCATGCTCAAA
>RCUC01143241.1:0-36550 GCA_003697995.1 Taxidea taxus jeffersonii | reverse complement strand
CCACCAACAGTGTAGGAGGGTTCCCCTTTCTCCACATCCTCGCCAGCATCTGTCATTTCCTGACTTGTTCATTTTAGCCATTCTGACTGGTGTGAGGTGGTATCTCATTGTGGTTTTGATTTGTATTTCCCTGATGCCCAGTGATGTGGAGCACTTTTTCATGTGTCTGCTGGCCATCTGGATGTCTTCTTTGCAGAAATGTCTGTTCATGTCCTCTGCCCATTTCTTGATTGGGTTATTTGTTCTTTGGGTGTTGAGTTTGCTAAGCTCTTTATAGATTTTGGATACTAGCCCTTTATCTGATATGTCGTTTGCAAATATCTTCTCCCATTCTGTCAGTTGTCTTTTGGTTTTGTTGACTGTTTCCTTTGCTGTGCAAAAGCTTTTGATCTTGATGAAGTCCCAATAGTTCATTTTTTCCCTTGCTTCCCTTGCCTTTGGCGTTGTTCCTAGGAAGAAGTTGCTGCGGCTGAGGTCGAAGAGGTTGCTGCCTGTGTTCTCCTCAAGGATTTTGATGGATTCCTTTCTCACGTTGAGGTCCTTCATCCATTTTGAGTCTATTTTCGTGTGTGGTGTAAGGAAATGGTCCAATTTCATTTTTCTGCATGTGGCTGTCCAATTTTCCCAACACCATTTGTTGAAGAGGCTGTCTTTTTTCCATTGGATATTCTTTCCTGCTTTGTCGAAGATTAGTTGACCATAGAGTTGAGGGTCTATTTCTGGGCTCTCTATTCTGTTCCATTGATCTATGTGTCTATTTTTGTGCCAGTACCATACTGTCTTGATGATGACAGCTTTGTAGTAGAGCTCGAAGTCTGGAATTGTGATGCAAGTGGGATTTATTCCAGGGCAGCAGGGTTGGTTCAACATCCGCAAATCAATCAATGTGATACAATACATTAACAAAAGAAAGAACAAGAACCATATGATACTCTCAATAGATGCTGAAAAAGCATTTGACAAACTGCAACATCCCTTCCTAATCAAAACTCTTCAAACTGTAGGGATAGAAGGCACACACCTCAATATTATCAAAGCCATCTATGAAAAACCCACTGCAAGTATCATTCTCAATGGAGAAAAACTGAGAGCTTTTCCGTTAAGGTCAGGAACACGGCAGGGATGTCCGCTATCACCACTGCTATTCAACATAGCACTAGAAGTCCTAGCCTCAGCAATCAGACAACAAAAAGAAATTAGAGGCATCCAAATCGGCAAAGAAGAAGTCAAACTATCACTCTTTGCAGATGATATGATACTATATGTGGAAAACCCAAAAGGCTCCACTCCAAAACTGCTAGAGCTTGTACAGGAATTCAGTAAAATGTCAGGATATAAAATCAATGCACAGAAATCAGTTGCATTTCTTTACACCAACAACAAGAGAGAAGAAAGAGAAATTAAGGAGTCAAGCCCATTTACAATTACACCCAAAACCATAAGATACCTAGGAATAAACCTCACCAAAGAGGCAAAGAATCTATACTCAGAGAACTATAAAGTACTCATGAAAGAAATTGAGGAAGACACAGAGAAATGGAAAAATGTTCCATACTCATGGATTGGAAGAATAAATATTGTGAAAATGTCTATGCCACCTAAAGCTATCTACACATTTAATGCAATGCCTATCAAAATCCCATTCAATTTTTTCAAAGAAATGGAACAAATAATCCTAAAATTTATATGGAACCAGAAAAGACCTCGAATAGCCAAAGGAATATTCACCTTTTTTTTTTTATTACCTTAATACTTGGAAGGTCCAATTTATTTAGTGAATAGCCAGCACCCTCACCCTGCTACTGTCTTATTACTTTAGAAATGAAAGATTAGGGACCACTGGGTGGCTCAGTTGGTTAAGAGGCTGCCTTCGGATCAGGTTATGATCCCAGGGTCCTGGGATCGAGTCCCACATCGGGTTCCTTGCTCAGCAGGGAGCCTGCTTCTCCTTCTGCCTCTGCCTGTCACTCTGTCTGCCTGTGCTCACTCCTGGGCTCTCTCTCTATCTGATAAATAAATAAATAAAATCTTAAAAAAAAATGAAATGAAAGATTATTAACCTGCTTTAATATTCATTCTGAACACCTCTAACAGTTACCTCTTTTTAAGTTTATTCCCTTTGTTGGCTTAAATAGAACTCAAAGAGATTACAGGACAATTTCAAATTTTCCCTTAGCTCTATTATAAACACATGTAAAATGCCATGATAAGCTAGTAATTGAAGTTAAATGGGCAATTAGAGCAATTCTGTATGTGCCTTGGTGATAGTCTGTATTGACTAAAGAACACCCAAGGTTAAGTAGTAAGGAGACAAATAATCTAGTGTTTAGGACCACAGGTTCTGCGATCATGCAGAATCTTTTTCCAAATTGGGTTTATTCCTTTTTATTTGTATGACCTTGGGTAAAGATTGCCACTTTTCTAGGTAAGGCTCTTTATATGTAATTTTTAGATAATAATAGTTTTCTGCATATAGATATTGAAAACATTAAATTAAATGTCATGTTAAGAATGAAGATTAATGTTTAATGCAGGAAATGACCAATAATTTTAAGCAACTATTATTATCATTATTTTATTATTGTTTTAGCTGTATCCTTCTAAGAAATTTTCAATAATAAGACTTAAAGGACGGGTGGCTCAGTTGGTTAAGCAGCTGCCTTCGGCTCAGGTCATGATCCCAGCGTCCTGGGATCGAGTCCCACATTGGGCTCCTTGCTTGGCAGGGAGCCTGCTTCTCCCTCTGCCTCTGCCTGCCACTGTCTGCCTGTGTTCATGCTCTCTCTCTAACAAATAACTAAATAAATAAATAAAATCTTAAAAAAAAAAAAAGACTTAAAGGATTTGAAGCTGAAAGTGATGCCCTATATTTTATGGTATCAAATGGCATCCTAGGAAAGCTCAACTTTATATATTACCTGGGTCTCTTTCGTAACAGTTTTAAACGTCTAATCCAAAAGAGATATAGCACCTGGAGTAGGATGCAGGATGCTAACTATTCTTGAGTTCCACCTGAGGATGCTGATCTCAATTATGCAGAACATACTATTCTGTATATTAGTTTCTTACTACATTGTTTTGTACCTGTGAGTATTTTCTGACTTACTAGAAATTGAGCACAGAAAACAAGTGGAAATAGACATCATAACTTTTTTCCGTGTTTTATTTTTGTAAAGAATAAAGAAATAAACATTTTCTTTATACATTTAAAGATTTATTATCCTTGAATTAAAAGCATTGGCACTTTCAACTTAATAGGAGGCAGACAAATACATCTGACATTTTGAAATGTGTTCTGTACAATATGTAGAATAATTATAAGTTCCAATCCATAACTAAATATTTTCAACCAACTGGGAGTGTTTGAGATTTGTACGACTATTGTATCTAATAATTATTGTTCAGTATATGTAAATTATCTTACACTCCTCTGTGGCATGCTGTGTTATGTGGTATGTCATGGCACAATGATCTACACTGCTTTATTTATAATTCCAACCCCAAAAGTTCCATGAACCAAAAAATTCTCCATAATTATTCAGCAAGTTTATTTGATGGCAAACATGAAATGAAGAATGTGAGGTTCTTTGTCATCCTTATTTTTCCTTGTTAGTGTAGCTCTTTATATGTTTCACATATTATGAGGTTTAATTAAGGAGTGCTGTCATAGATGCTACTGGAAAATTTATGTAATACACAGTATGTGCGCTGTATTTCCTTTCTAAAATCTGAAGGATTCTGAAACTCTGTAACACATCCTGCTGTAAGTATTTTGGGAAAAAATAGGATTTCAGACCTCTGCTAAGGATCATACTATGATAGCTAAACTTTAGAGGGTTAAATAAGAGAAGTGTTGCAATCATTAAAATGACAAGAATTTCAAATGCTGACCTCTTTACTTATATGTCCCATGTTTCATGTTTCTGCCCCCAAAAGTCATCTGTTTTGTTCAACAAGAGACTCAATTCTACTTAGGCAAATGTATTAAGCTGGTCAAGAGTTGTCTATACTCACACCATTCCCTGATCAAACCAGTGTAAACTTTCCTTTCCATAGTCAATAGCATCTAGTACTTCTCCAAGAAGCCTGTCATTTTTCCCATAAAACAAAACTGTCTCTCTTCTCTCTCTCACATGTCAAGATAAAGTCCATGGGGTATTGCTTATTCAAAAAAAAAAAAAAAAGTTGAAACTACATTCTATCTCCCAGGACTATTTGTCTTGCTCTTGCTTTTTTTGGGCACATGGAATGGATATTCCATGTGCC
This sequence comes from Taxidea taxus jeffersonii, assembly GCA_003697995.1. NCBI lineage: Eukaryota > Metazoa > Chordata > Mammalia > Carnivora > Mustelidae > Taxidea > Taxidea taxus. The sequence continues at coordinate 32,284 of RCUC01143241.1, read as the reverse complement.
AAAGGAAGTGATAGATAAAACTATGAATGATGTCTATAAACATCATACTTGTCATAAGCATCTATCATCATCTTCTCAGGAATAAAACAATATATATTCATTCTATCAGGAATTTCTTCCCGAATAAATTGTGTTTGCAGTGAGGACTGTTGTTGTGTCAGTTATTTTTAACCTTTCTGGTACCCAATCTTCTATGACCTTTACTATTGTCATATGAGTCATCACTGAGTTATATTTGATTTATGTGTTAATACAGCCCCGGAACTGGCATGAGCCTCTACAGCTGCACATGGTGTAGGCTAAGCTAGCAGAGACTTCAGTGGATAAAATGCAAGCTATAGATGTAAAATGAAAGCAACGATAGGATGTTTCCAACAACAGAAAATTAGTTAAATTAAAAAAATTATGGTAAATCCTCAAGTTGTAGCAATGTACAAATGTTAACAACTATAATGCAAAATGCAATATATTTAAAGATGGACAATTATCAGATAAATTTATTTTATTTATTTTTTAAAGATCTTATTTATTTATTTGAAAGGAAGAGAGAGGGAATGAGCATGAATTGTGGGGAGGGGGAGAGGGAAGGGGAGAAGCAGGCTCCCTGCTGTGAAAGGAGCCCCACTATGGGCTTGATCCCAGGACCATGAGATCATGACCTGAGCCAAAGGTAGATGCTTAACTGACTGAACCACCTGTGTGCCCCAATCACAGAAAATTTTTAAAAGTGTTTAAAAGCAACATGGAAGTATGATACTAACTCACTATATATATAAACATAACACATATATGCAAATTATATATTATGTTTTTTGAAGAAGGGAAGGCAGCTATGCTCACCACTATACCACCAACACTGCACTGTTTTTTGAAGAAAGGACCATGAAATCATTTGACTCTAAAACATTTGTGTGGGGCACCTGGGTGGCTCAGTGGGTTAAAGCCTCTGTCTTCAGCTCAGGTCATGATCCCAGGGTCCTGGGATCAAGCCCCGCATCCGGCTCTCTGCTTGGCAGGGAGCCTGCTTCCTCTTCTCTCTCTGCCTACTTGTGATCTCTGGCTGTCAAATAAATAAATAAAATATTTTTAAAAAAATGAAATAAAACATTTGTGGTAATATTTCCAGTGGAAGTGAGTTACTAGTGATTTTCATTTCCATTTATTTGCCTTTTTTCATAGGCAGGGGCTTCAGGTACTTAGCATTCTTGAGAACATGTGGTACTCTTATTTCTTTTGCCCATTTTCTTGGTTTTTTTCTTACAGATTTATCAGAATTCTTCATATTTTTGGGTACTAATTAATGGTCAATAATATATGTTGCAACTATAGTCCCCAACTCATTGCTTATCTTTTCATCCTTACTTTCTTTTCTTGATTTTGTTTGTTATCTGTCATGATCCTAAGTTCCTTCTTTTATTTAATTTTACAAATTTCTTTATTTTAAATTAGTCAAACTGATCATTGTATAAATGTTCTACTTCATGCTTCATAATCAATGCAATATATATATCACATATATGTATATGATATGTGTAGATAGATCAATAGATAATCAACTGCCCATGTCTATTCTTCCCCATGTACCAACAACAGCAAATCTATCAAATATGACTGTCCATATATATGTAGATCTTTTACTTGGACCTCTAATTCACTGATCTATTTTTCTATTGCTATTCCAGTAATAAAATTAATAACCATAGTTTATAATAATAATTAGCATAAAGTCAGGCAAATATTCCATTTAGTTCTGATTCTTTAGGGATGTTTGGTGATTCTGGCTCTTTCTCTCTCATACAAACTTAGAATCATCTTGTGAAATCCTCTCACCTACTCATCAAAAAGGATGTTGAGATTCCTACTGGAATAGCATTGAATCTATAGGTTAATTTAGGATGAATTAAAACATTTAGAGTATTGTCTTCGATTAATTAAAAATAATATCTTCATCAATGTAGATCTCTTACATATTTTAATAAAAATTACAATAGTCTATATAATATCTTGAACATATTTAGTTAGATTTATTTCTAGTTACTTTGCAAAACTCTTGCAGAGTTTTTGCTGCAATTTTAAATTGTATGTTTGAAATTTGATTTTCTAAATGTTTGTTGTTGATATGATATATAACTGAATTTCATGTATTACTTTTGTACCCATCAAACTGTTAGTTCTAGCTGTTTACCTATAGTTTCTTCTGAATTTTCCTATGCATATCATATCATCTGTAAATAATGACAGCTTTTATTCTTTTTCTACTTTTTATAGCTTTTTTTCTTATTCTTGCCTTATTGGACTGGCTTGTGCATCCTGTATGGTACAGAACAGAATAGTGTTAGTGGGTGTCAATCATCTTTTTCCTGAATTTGAAGAAAATGCTCCCAGCATTTTATATTTAATTATAACATTTATATTTAATTATTATAATTTCAGTAGGTTTTCCATAAGTTGCTTTTAGGTACTTTAGAGAATTCTCTCTTCTTCCTAAGAATTCCCTTTTTTAATTTTCATTTTTATCAAGAATGTAAGTTCCTAGAGGTTAGTAATTTTCAGTTTTCTATTTGGTCCACTGGTGTGTCTCAGTGCTTAGAAGAGTGGCATATAGTAAATGACCAAAAAAGAAAAAAAAATGTTGTTAACCAGGATGTTGAATTTTATACACTTTTTTCTGCATTTATTTTGATCATCATACAGTTTTTCATATTAATCTGCCAATATAATGAATTAAATTGATATATTTTCTATTGCTAAGCAAGCCTTGCATTTCTGCATGTTTCTACAGGGAAGTAGATGCTAGGAGGTATGACAGACATTTCTGTGACTATACAAATTCTGCAGCAAAATATTTTCTTATGATCAAGGAGAATATGGCATAAAAGTAAGATTATCATTTTAGGATATAATTATATCCTATATGATTTTCACTTTTTCTCCTCAGTTCTCAATGCTGAAAGAAGACGGGGCAGTATGTTACTATACACAAATAAAAATGTATTCACTACTTTCTAAATATTTAGAATTTAATTATCCAAATTAATGTGTGAAAAGATGGGCTTATAGGATAAAGTTCAAAACTGTAATTTCATTAATTAGTGTGCTATAACTAGGTGTGACACACATCAGCTATGCAATTCCTGTGGGAAAATCTATGGTAAAGATTAGCTAACAAGGTGGGGCACCTGGGTGGCTCAGTCGGTTAAGCGACTGACTTTTGATTTTGGCTCAGGTCATTGTATCAGGGTCTTGGGATTAAGCCCCACATGGAGCCCCACACGGAGCCCCACATCAACCTCCCCATCAAGTTGCCAGGGAGCCCCTCATTGAGCCCCTCATGTAAAGCCCTGTGTGGGGCTCTGAGCTCAGCAGGGAGTTTGCTTGAGGATTTTCTCTCTCCCTCAGCCTCTGTCCCTTCCCTTCCTTGCTTGCACATACTCTCTCTCTCTCTCAGGTAAATAAATAAATTTTAAAAAATAGGATTAGCTAAAATGTGTACTAAAGCAACTTTAAGTTGTACTTTCAGTTCTAGCCTTGTTGTTCCCTCTGAATAAACTATTAGAAAAATTAAAAACCCTCGGTTTATTTTTCCTGTTAATAATTTTACTATATTGTACTCTCATTCCAAAACTGAGAATGTAAACTGTCTTGCTGTTTGAGACTTTGCAAGAAATATTCTTCTGATAAGTTATGTGGTGCTTCCTGTGCCTAATAATTTCTTAGAACATTGACTGAATTGTTTTTCCATTGAATATTTCTCTACCTCGTTATGTTCTTGCACTTATGAATAAAAACCAGGCCTTTCCCTTGCTCTGCAACTCCTAAAAATGAAAGATGCATCAGAAAGAAGTGATCCTTTAACTGTTTATGTGGCAAAATATATGAGTTACCCACATACACACAAATGGACTTTCTGATCTTTTCCCTGGGCTGTCAGCGGAAGTGTTTTTAAATTTAATATTGACAAATTTCATTAGTTTTGCAGCAAAATAAAATCTAGGATATTAGTATTGCTAAGTGACGACTTTAATGATAGAGATTCATACTAGAAACATGTATTTAACATTAACTTGTTAACTGCAGAAGAAGGAATAAAACTAGAGTGCACATGGCATCCCTTTTTCCTAAATGTTATATAAAACCTTGTCTGTGGCAGATGCAAATAGCCCTCGTGCAATTTCTTTGGCCTTGATTAAAATTTGTAACCTAATTATTAATTTTACAATAACTATCATATCAGTTTGATAAAATGTTCTTTAGAGATATTATAAATCAGGGCAATCCTAGACATAGACAAAATATCTAACTGGGCAACATTTTTTTTTTAGCCCATTTTCCACTAGTATCATGACTTATTACTTTTTCATGTTCTAATCCCTGAGTCTCTACCACTACCCTCTGTTTGGATCCAACTCTTCTGTTTCTCCCATATTCCTGGCAAAACCTGATTATGTTTTTCCATTCATAGTTGTATATGGATGATTATATTTGATATAATTTTTCCTGGAGGTGTTTGCATTTTAATAGAGGCATTAAGTTATGTGTGTCCAATATTTCCCCTTTTCACCAAAATGCTAGCTATTTAAAAGGCTATTTCAAGGCACATGAAGCTTTCTGTACTCCCTGGTCACTTAGTAAGGAGCTTGAAGGGGTAAAGTGCAGAAACAGTTAGTATCCTGTAAAAGTATTTTTAAGCCAAACTGCAATGACAAGGACATTTCTGAGATATCTTGTTTGAAAGGTTGGAAGACTAATGATGTGGGACCTTTACAATGTTTTATTGTTAGTTTCATTTGTAATGACACCAAGTATAATTTATTTGTCTCCTCTCCAGGAGCAACATCATTTAGGCAAAACTGCTTTCACATTGATAATCAGATATTTCTCCCTGAACACTATTCCCAAGGGTGGTGATGTAGCGTATGTAGTTGGCTCAGTAATACTGATCAAGGAAGGGGGTGGGCAAAGTGTTGGTTGATTTTTTAATATTTTTCTTTTGATATCCCCTCTCCTAAAACACCTTACTTAAGATTCTATCAAGCCCCCCAATGGTTTCAGCCATGGTCTAAAAAATAAAGTGAAAATTTCTGTGTAAATTGCAGTGGTTGGATAGTTGCTGCCAATAAGCATCCCGAATGTCTTCTGATACTGCATTTGCACAACAGAAGAGTACCATGTTCAACTACTTATGTCTACCACAGATGCAAGAGGGGATATAGGGCAGTTAATGTGTCAAATTAGTACTGGCTCTGCTGGATGATAAGTGATTACTAGATGGGATTATAACTTGGTGATCTATTTGGGGGACATGGTCTTTGGCCTCTACTGTTAATAAATTATAAGAAATTGCAATGTTAAAAAAAAGAAATTGAAATGGTTTTAAAACTAATTATTTCTTTTATTTGCAAGGTTTGTCTTGGTAACAAAACTGAGTGAACTATTCCAACCATATAAGTATGGAAGTGCTCCTGAGGATTAAGGAACAGAAAGAGTACCTGAAGACAATCTTGTTTTGTATTTGATTAAATGAATCTGGCAAAATCATAAAGTGGACATTATAAAGTCAAATATTACTTTGTTATATTTCTGTATATAGAAATACAGAGTGTAGGTTTTTATACTTCCAAAGCACTTCTCCGCTAGATATTTTAAAATTTAAATCCCCATAGTGACCTATTGAGATATAGAAGGGGAACACTAGTATTCCTATCTTATGCAACATGAAACTGGATACACTGAGCAAATCAGTGATTGATAAGGGACAAGAATTCAGGTGTCCAATCTTAAAAAATAATGGTATTTCTGTTATACCACTTTAAAATCTATTAAACTATGTAAAGAAGGAGGAATAATAAATGTGAGAGCCACTTACATGTCAAACACTATAGTAATAGCTTCATAATAATTATCTCCTGTAATTATCATCCTAACTCTCTGAGGTTGCTGATAATTATTTTTATTTTATGAATTTTATGAATAAGAACACTAAGATTCAGAAAAGTTAATTAGTTCACCCAATGAATACAACTATATGGCAAAGCTAGTGTGCCACATTAGGGATGGTTAATACCAAAAACTACTACTTATCAAGGATGTTATCTAATCTTTAACTGAGCCTGTTATCAGCAAACTTTATTAACTCTTTCCTAATTGGGCTGCCTGTTTATGACTCTTATGACTTCTCTTTAGAGCTTCTGTCTGCTAAGTACTACCTATATGCGGGCATTGGCAATCAAGATAGTAATTATTCCTAGTCAGTGGCTGAGCTGGTGCTCTGCCCATGAGTCACATCTTGTTCAACACTTTGTGAGATGCTACATTTGAAATTATAAATACCTCATCCAGAGTCTAAAAAAATAAGAGTAGATTTTATATAACTAAGAACATTATGGAATTTTAATTTCACTTACTGTAAAATATAATTTAAGCAATATTATACATTTGAAATGTCAGACAAGATGCCAGCACATAGTAATTTTTTTCCACTCTTTCCTTCAATTTTCCACCTGCCTTTTAGGGTTTGTTACCAATAAGTTCTAGACATTCTTGCTATTGGGACTGTTGTTGTGTTTTTTTCCTGTTCTCTAAATAAAATAGAAACTAAGCTTATCATATTCCATATTAAGAAGTCACAGCATAAATTCCCTTAATAATAAGCAATTGGTTTGATAAATTTGATCTTGGAATTTTCCTAACCATACTTTTTGGACAATGCATAATGCTAATATCTTTTCATAAAAATAGAAATTTGACATTTTTAAAAACATTCAGTACAGCCTTGATGATAAGCTCTTCCTGAAAGATATGGATCTTCTATCCGATTTACATCTCTAACTCAGTCTTTCAGTCTCATTCCATTATGGCTCTGCAAGTGTGACGGGAATGAATATTAACTTTGCATAAGCAATCTTGGAAAGCTTCTGAAGACCAGTTTTTGCTACCTCTTTAGTGATTGCATTTCTCAGAGATGCTCCTCGATTTTGGAATATGGCTATGTTTTAACATGTTCACAAATTTCTCAGATTTGAAGGCCTTCTCAAACCTACTTCTGTTTTCCTGATGGTCTTCTGGATCAATTTAGCCCAATGATCATTCCTTCTAAATATAAACTCAGTAATCTTACCACACGTTGTACCACTTAGTTCTTTCTAATTACTCCATGGGGGTTATTGTCTCCCACTAATTAGATGTATATTTCTTGAGTGTTCTGAAAAAGCTAGGGCTAAGCCTAGTATCAGAACTATTAAATGCACCTTAAAGTATTTGTTTTATGGTAATTAAGCTGGAGTCATTTGGGAAAATTATAATGCAAGGGAAAATTTTCCTCTTTAGTAAATGCCATTTAGCTCCAAGTTGGCCAGAAATAGCAAATTAATTTGATCTTTTGTACCAGTTATTATCAACTGGTGATGAACTGTTAGGTTGAAGAGTATTTAGAGACTCTATCAGTGTTCAGTAAGTAATGATTAATTAGCAATCCCTTCCCCAAGCACAGGAAGTGGGGGGCAGGGGGTAAGTGCTGGAACACATGGACACCATTTTATTATTATTATCACAATTTCTTCTTTACTTTCTGAGTTATTTTCATATTTTTCACACCAGTTTTTATATGGGGGATTAAATTGTTAACTAAAGGAAATAATAAAAAAGCAAATATAAGTAAATGATTTCCAACCAAATCATGAATAGTTAAATCTGAGTAATTACTTCCAAAAATATGCATCATTATAGCCAGAGTCAAAGGCCAATAAAATAAGGATCCATAGAAATATGATTTAACTACTGATACCAATTCTCTTCTCTCTATGAAGATAACAATACCAGGCATTTTGAGATGCCATAGAGAATAAAACCTTCTTTTGTACCCAATTTATAGTCTTCCCCCCCGACACACAAACTAATGACTTTTTGAGACATTTCACACTGTTATATAAAAAGTCTGGGTCATTAATTCATAGGAATTTATGCCGTGTAATATGGCATCATCTCACCGTGGGAGGGGCAAAGGGAATGCACACACATTCCCCTTTCTATTATCCCCTACTTTGCTTCCATTGGGAATCCTTTCTTGTCTTATCCAATATGGCTTAAGGCATTTCCAGTAATCATAGAAATCCCTTAGTGCATGCTTGTATATATATACTGGAAATGATTGATCTAGCTCTCTTTCATTACTGACATATTCTACTTTCCTTTATTTTACATTCTATACTTCCCTCCCCATTATCTGTGACTTCAGTGAGCACATAAACTGCACTCCAGAGTTCTTTTCATAGTAATTTTTATCAATCGGATGAGGAAGTCTCCCATACATATGCAATTTTCCCCAAAATGAATGAGAGTAAATGCATAGATCTGGAAAACAGAAAAAAACAATGGATCAGAATCTTGCTTGTTATTCAGAATTCAACTTGTTATCACTTCTTGTAAGAAGACTCTTTTTGAACTTCACCAATTTTTCCTGAGGTTGTGCTATTTTCTGTCTTGCATGCTTTCATAAGACTCTATGCTTGCCTGAATCAGCATATACAATGTATTTTATGTTTATTAGCTTATGGGTTAGCTCTGAGTTAGCTCTGAGTTTATTTTCTATAGTGAATTTTTTTCTCATTCATTTTTGAATTCCCAGTTTCTCTCACAGTACCCAGCATATGGTGAACCCTGTCTTTGTGGTTATGGAATAATGTTGTACCCATGGTCAAAATGAGAGATAATTTTGGTAGAATAATAAGTAAACAACTAATAAATTTTTATATCACTGAAATAATTTTATTTCAAGATTCATTTTTGTTTTAACATTATGATTTATATTAATTCTCTATAAACCAGCACTTTCATTTTTTAGCACTTTCATTTTTATAATGATAATAAAATTTTTAAAATCACAGAACTACTTTGCATTACTAGAATACTTATTCTTTATAAAGCCCCAAGTGTTTTACAGCCAATGATGTAGCACTCTAATTACAATGTTTTGAGGGACAATAACTTACTAACAATTCCTTACAGCTCATTAGCGTTTGACATAGAATATTGTAGTGAAGAAGATCTGTGAGACTGGATAAACCAACAACCTCTTCTAACAAATGAGCCTAGGAAACTCCAGAGAAGTGGTATAACCTGCTAAGGTCCTATAGGTGGCTAATTATGGTGTCGAACTTATATTTCAAATCTAAAAACTGGTCCATGAATCTCTAACTGCCTGCTATGCTTCCACCTCTATGGGAGGGAAATGATTATGGACGGAAGATTTGCATAAAGTAGAATTGCCAATGACATGGAATCTATTTCCCTGTCTATACAATGTACCAGGGAGTGCCCCATTAGCCAAACGCAGAATTGGTAAGCTAAGTAGTTCCATGATTTTGAGATGAATTTCTTCAAGACTGTTCAGAATAGTGGAAAATCAGATTGGTAGCTGAAAAATTCACCTAATCCTACTTTCTCTTATACAGTGTGAATGGACAATGCACGTGAGGAGGGTGCCATGGAAAGAGAAATGTGTACTTGCTCAATGACATCAGTCAGTTCAAACTGATGACTTATGTTGTCATGCACAGTACCAGTGGCTGAAAAAAATTGGCATGTTCCTAATACTCATAGATCTCATAGATTACCAAGGAAAATGAAAGTTATTCAAATTCTTAGGCAAGGAATTATAAACTTAAAAATTTTTAAATTGGTATTTAGCATATTACACAGATATTTGTTTTTATCAAGGATGTTAGAAGGGTGCCTGGGTGGCTCAGTTGGTTAAGTGACTCCCTTTAGCTCAGGTCATGATCCTGGAGTCCTGGGATGGAGTACCTCATCAGGCTCCTGGCAGGAAGCCTGCTTCTCTGACCCTCCTCCTTCTCATGCTCTCTCTCTCTGTCTCTCAAATAAATAAATAAAATCCTTTTTTCTAAAGATTTTATTTATTTGACCGACAGAGGTCACAAGTAGGCAGAGAGGCAGGAAGAGGGGGTAGGGGAAGCAGGCTCCCTGCTGAGCAGAGAGCCCGATGCAGAGCTTGACCCCAGACCCCGGGATCATGACCTGAGCTGAAGGCAGAGGCTTAACCCACTGAGCCACCCAGGCGCCCCTAAAATCTATTTTTTTAAAGGAGGTTAAATAAGATTTCCCTGTGTAAGTGAATTAAGTTTGAAGAGTGAATATTTAGTACATGTTAAGACAGGAGGGAAGAAAATTCCTGTAGAAAGAATATGTTCAAAGATTCCTGAATGGGGGAAAGAGAGGCTCTTTCAAGTGACTGAAAGATGGACAGTGTAACTAGAGTGGTGTGAGAAGGAGTGTTCCTGCCTTTAGTCTTGCTGAGCAGATAGAGTTAAGAATTATATGTATACACACTAACCCATGCACAGACCCATCTATATTTATTTCTGTGTCTAACTCTCTCCCTCTCTCTATATATATATTTTTTGAAAATGTATTCATATTAATATCTCAATTTAAATCAAACACCATATCATCCTAGCTCTTCCACTTTATCTGTAAGTTCTTTCTCTGACACTGAGAACCATTATTCTCATTATCCATATAGCTATGAGTAAAAAAAATGCTAACTAGAGTACAGTAACTATATATAGTTCTGTTGTCTGTTATGTGTTATAACATGCAAGCAAATTATTTTTTTCCAAGTTTACTTGTTAGTTCTTTTCTTCCCATCCCTTCAATGTGGTTGTATTAATCATCTGTTACAGTTTGTATTTCATTTTTTTAAATTTTCCCCACATCCTTACTTCCCTTTTTAAATTTATGTACTATAAAATTCAAACTTTTGGTATATAGTTTTGTGGGTTTTGGGAAATACAGAGTCCTGTGTCCACCACCACAGTCAGGATACAGAAAATTTCCATCACTCCAAAATTCCCTCATGTTCTCATTTATAGACAACCCATCCCCCTACACTGGTTTTACAATCTACAGAACAAGCTGAAGTGGCAACCATGGGCAAGAATTTTCCTTGAGGAAAACTTCAGCTGTCTTCTTAAGGTCTTTCAATAGCCTGAATCACATCCACTCTGATTACCTAGGATAATTTCCCTTACTTAAAGTTAACATTGTGGACTTAGTCATATCTACAAATTCCTTCATGACAACACCTAAACAATATTTGATTAACTAGCCAAATTAAAACATGAACTAAACCATCACAGGAATATTATTATTTTGGAGAATCTGAAGTAAATGAAAGAGATGATGCAGGAATGTTTGCTAATGGATATCTACTCTTTCTTTCTAACTTTATTAATAAAAATGAAACTAAAATATATTTTACCACCCTTGCATCTTATTTTATTTTATTTTTTAATACTTTCATTTATTTTTTATAAACATATAATGAATTATTAGCCCCAGGGGTACAGGTCTATGAATCGCCAGGTTTACATACTTCACAGCACTCACCATACCACATACCCTCTTCAATGTCTATAACCCCACAACGCTATCCCATCCCCCCACCCTGGCAACCCTCAGTTTGTTTTGTGAGATTAAGAGTCTCTTATGGTTTGTCCCCCTCCCAATCCCATCTTGTTTTATTTATTATTTTCCTATACCCCAAACCCCCCATTTTCCACTTTCTCATATCAGGGAGATCATATGATAGTTGTCTTTCTCTGATTGACTTATTTCACTAAGCATAATACCCTCTAGTTCCAGCCACATCATCACAAATGGCAAGATTTCATTTCTTTTGATAGCTGCATAGTATTCCATTGTATATATATACCAATTCTTCTTTATCCATTCATCTGTTATGAACATCTAGGTTCTTTCCATAACTTCGCTATTGTGGACATTGCTGCTATAAATATTCCAGTGCACATGCCCTTCGGATCACTGCATTTGTATCTTTAGGGTAAATACCCAGTAGTGCAATTCCTGGGTAGTAGGGTAGCTCTATTTTCAACTTTTTGAGGAACTTCCATGCTGTTTTCCAAAGTGCTTGCACCAGCTTGCATTCCCACCAACAGTGTAGGAGGGTTCCCCTTTCTCCACATCCTCGCCAGCATCTGCCATTTCCTGACTTGTTAATTTTAGCCATTCTGACTGGTGTGAGGTGGTATCTTATTGTGGTTTTGATTTGTACTTCCCTGATGCCAAGTGATGTGGAAGCACGTTTTCATGTGTCTGTTAGCCATCTGGATGTCTTCTTTGCAGAAATGTCTGTTCATGTCCTCTGCCCATTTCTTGATTGGATTGTTTGTTCCTTGGGTGTTGAGTTTGCAAAGCTCTTTATAGATTTTGGATACTAGCCCTTTATCTGATATGTCGTTTGCAAATATCTTCTCCCATTCTGTCAGTTGTCTTTTGGTTTTGTTAACTGTTTCCTTTGCCATGCAAAAGCTTTTGAACTTGATGAAGTCCCAATTGTTCATTTTTGCTCTTGCTTCCCTTGCCTTTGGCGATGTTTCAGGAAGAAGTTCCTGTGGCTGAGGTTGAAGAGGTTCCCGCCTGTGTTCTCCTAGAGGATTTTGATGGATTCCTTTCTCACACTGAAGTCCTTCATCCATTTTGAGTCTGTTTTCGTCTGTGGAGTAAGGAAATGGTCCAATTTCATTTTTCTGCATGTGGCTGTCCAATTTTCCCAACACCATTTGTTGAAGAGGCTGTCTTTTTTCCACTGGATATTCTTTCCTGCTTTGTCAAATATTAGTTGACCATAGAGTTGAGAGTCTATCTCTGGGCTTTCTATTCTGTTCCATTGATCTATGTGTCTGTTTTTGTGTCAGGACCATACTCTCTTGATGATAACAGCTTTGTAATAGAGCTTGAAGTCTGGAATTGTAATGCCGCCACTTTTGGCTTTCTTTTTCAAAATTTCTTTGGCTATTCGAGGTCTTTTCTGGTTCCATATAAATTTAGGAGTATTTGTTCCATTTCTTTGAAAAAAAATGGATGGGATTTTGATAGGCATTGCATTAAATGTATAGATTGCTTTAGGTAACATAGACATTTTCACAATATTTGTTCTTCCAATCCATGAGCATGGAACATTTTTCCATTTCTTTGTTTCTTCCTCAATTTCTCTTATGAGTACTTTATAGATTTCTGAGTATAGATTCTTTGCCTCTTTGGTGAGGTTTATTCCTAGGCATCTGATGGTCTTAGGTGCAATTGTAAATGGGATTGACTCCTTAATTTCTCTTTCTTCTATCTTGTTGTTGGTGTAAAGAAATGCAACTGATTTCTGTGCATTGATTTTATATCCTGACACTTTACTGAATTCCTGTACAAGCTCTAGCAGTTTTGGAGTGGAGTCTTTTGGGTTTTCCAAATATAGTATCATATCATCTGCAAAAAGTGAGAGTTTGACTTCTTCTTTGCCGATTTGGATGCCCTTAATTTCTTTTTGTTGTCTGATTGCTGAGGCTAGGACTTCTAGTACAATGTTGTGACAAACTATAGAAATAATCCCTGAAAGTATAGTCTTTCTAGTACTATGTTGAATAGCAGTGGTGATAATGGACATCCCTGGCGTGTTCCTGACCTTAGCGGAAAATCTCTCAGTTTTTCTCCACTGAGAATGATTTGCAGTGGGATTTTCAGAGATGGCTTTGATAATATTGAGGTATGTACCCTCTATCCTTATAATTTGAAGAGTTTTGTACTTTACCAAATGCTTTCTCAGCATCTATTGGGAGTATCATATGGCTCTTGTTCTTTCTTTTATTAATGTATCACATTAATGGATTTGAGGATGTTGAACCAAACTTTCAGCCCTGCAATAAATCATACTTGGTTGTGGTGAATAATCCTTTTAATGTACTGTTGGATCCTATTGGCTAGTATTTTGGTGAGAATTTTTGCATCTCTGTTCATCAAGGATATTGGTCTGTAATTCTCTTTTTTTGATGGAATCTTTGGTTTTGGGATCAAGGTGATGCTGGCCTCATAAAATGAGTTTGGAAGTTTTCCTTCCATTTCTATTTTTTGGAACAGTTTCAGGAGAATAGGAATTAATTCTCCTTTAAATGTTTGGTAGAATTTCCCTGGGAAGCTGTCTGGCCCTGGGCTCTTGTTTGTTTGGAGATTTTTGATGACTGTTTCAATCTCCTTACTTGTTATGGGTCTGTTCAGGTTTCTATTTCTTCCTGGTACAGTTGTGGTAGTTTATATGTCTCTAGGAAAGCATCCATTTCTTCCAGATTGTCAAATTTGTTGGCATGGAGTTGCTCATAATATGTTCTTATGATTGTTTGTATTTCTTTGGTGTTGGTTGTGATCTCTCCTCTTTCATTCATGATTTTATTTATTTGGGTCCTTTCTCTTTTCTTTTGGATAAGTCTGGCCAGGGGTTTATCAATCTTATTAATTCTTTCAAAGAACCAGCTCCTAGTTTCGTTGATTTGTTCTATTGTTTTTTTGGTTTCTATTTCATTGATTTCTGCTTTGATCTTTATTATTTCTCTTCTCCTGCTGGGTTTCAGCTTTCTTTGTTGCTCTTTCTTGAGCTCCTTTAGGTGTAGGGTTAGGTTGTGTATTTGAGACCTTTCCTGTTTCTTGAGATAGGCTTGTATCGCTATATATTTTCCTCTCAGGACTGCCTTTGCTGTGTCCCACAGATATTGGACTGTTGTGTTTTCATTATCATTTGTTTCCATGATTTTTTTTCAATTCTTCTTTAATTTCCTGGTTAACCCATTCATTCCTTAGAAGGATTCTGTTGATTCTCCATGTATTTGGGTTCTTTTCAAATTTCCTCTTGTGACTGAGATCTAGCTTCAGAGCATTGTGGTCTGAAAATATGCAGGGAATGATCCCAATCTTTTGATACCAGTTGAGACCTGATTTGTGACCCAGGATGTGATTTATTCTGGAGAATGTTCCATGGGCACTAGAGAAGAATGTGTATTCTGTGCTTTGGAATGGAATGTTCTGAATATATCTGTGATGTCCATCTGATCCAGTATGTCATTTAAGACCTTTATTTCCTTATTGATCTTTTGCTTGGATGATCTGTCCATTTCAGTGAGGGGGTTGTTAAAGTCCCCTACTATTATTTCATTCTTATCAATGTGTTTCTTTGATTTTGTTATTAATTGGTTTATATAGTTGGCTGCTCCCATATTAGGGGCATAGAAATTTAAAATTGTTAGGTCTTCTTGTTGGACAGTCCCTTTGAGTATGATATAGTGTCCTTCCTCATCTCTTATTATAGTCTTTGGCTTAAAATCTAATTTATCTGATATAAGGATTGCCACCCCAGCTTTCTTCTGATGTCCATTAGCATGGTAAATTGTTTTCCACCCCCTTACTTTCAATCTGGAGGTGTCTTTAGGTCTATAATGAGTTTCTTGTAGGCAGCATATTGATGGGTTTTGTTTTTTTATCCATTCTGAAACCCTGTGTCTTCTGATTGGGGCATTTAGCCCATTTACATTCAGGGTAACTATTGAGAGATATGAATTTAGTGCCATTGTATTGCCTGTAGGGTGATTGTTACTGTATATATTTCTCTGTTCCTTTCTGATCTACTACTTTTAGGGTCTCTCTTTGCTTAGAGGACCCCTTTCAATATTTCCTGTAGAGCTGGTTTGGTGTTTGCAAATTCTTTCAGATTTTATTTGTCCTGGAAGCTTTTTATCTCTCCTTATATTTTCAATGATAGCCTAGCAGGATATAGTATTCTTGGCTGCATGTTTTTCTCGTTTAGTGCTCTGAATATATCATGCCAGTTCTTTCTGGCCTGCCATGTATCTGTGGATAAGTCCTCTGCCGATCTAATATTTTTACCATTGTATGTTACTGACTTCTTGTCCTGGGCTGTTTTCAGGATTTTCTCTTTGTCGCTAAGACTTGTAAATTTTACTATTAGGTGATGGGGTGTGGACCTATTCTTATTGATTTTGAGGGGGTTTCTCTGTACCTCCTGGATTTTGATGCTTGTTCCCTTTGCTATATTAGGGAAATTCTCTACAATAATTCTCTACAATATACTTTGTGCTCCCCTCTCTTTTTCTTTTTCTGGAATCCCAATTATTCTCGTGTTGTTTCATCTTATGGTATCACTTATCTCTCGAATTTTCCCCTCATGGTCCAATAGTTGTTTGTCTCTCTTTTGCTCAGCTTCTTTATTCTCTGTCATTTGGTCTTCTATATCACTAATTCTTTCTTCTGCCTTATTTATCCTAGCAGTCAGAGACTCCATTTTTGATTTCACCTCATTAATAGCTTTTTTTATTTCAACTTGGTTAGATTTTAGTTCTTTTATTTCTCCAGCAAGAGGTTTTATTTCTCCGGACATCATTTCTCTAATATCTTCCATGCATTTTTCGAGCCTGGCTAGAACCTTGAAAATCATCATTCTGAACTCTAGATCTGACATATTACCAATGTCCATGTTGATTAGGTCCCTAGCCTTTGGTACTGCCTCTTGTTCTTTTTTTTGTGGTGTTTTTTTCCACCTTGTCATTTTGTCCAGATAAGAATATATGAAGGAGCAAATAAAATACTAAAAGGGTGACAAAGACACCAGGAAAATGTGTTTTAACCAAATCATAAGAGAACTCAAATCGTGGGGGGGGGTAGGGGTAAAAAGAAGTTCAGAAAAAAAATTTAAAAAGAGGACAAATAAAGAAAAAATATAAAAAAGAAAATATTTGTATTTATATTAGACTGGTGACTAGAACAGGGTCACCCACTTAATTTTGGGAGTATTTTTGTTTCTTAAAAGAAGCTGCCTCCCAAAATTTTAAAGAATGAAAAACATATATAAGAGTAAACCCAATGAAGGGATGGAATATGACTATAAAGATGAAAAAAAGTTAAATTTCTGATAAAGGAGTTGATAAGGTAAGTTGGTTGGGAGAATAAAGAAAAAGAATGTGAAGAGAATTTGCTCAGGCTGGAGACTAGAAGAAGCCCGGTGATAGATTTCAGGCGTATTTTGATCTACTAGAAGACATTGTACCCCAAATACTTTAGAAGAAAAAACCCTATGTGCATACAAAAAATAAAGTTAGATACAATGACTATAATAATGCAGGTTCAAAAAAGTTATTTTTTTTTTAATGAAAGTTATTGTTAAGACAAACTAGTTAAAAACGTTAAAGAGGAAAGGGTAAAAGTTAAAAAAATTAGCAGAAGAAAAACATAAAATAAAAAAGAATTAATTAATTTTGCAAGACTAAAGAATCATGGGGATAAAGCCATGAATTCCATGCTTTGCTTTCTCCTCCTCTGGAATTCTGCTGTTCTCCTTGGTAAGTGAACTTGGTCTTGGCTGGAATTCTTGTTGATCTTCTGGGGGAGGGGCCTGTTATAGTGATTCTCAAGTGTCTTTGCCCAAGGAAGAATTGCACTGCCCTTACCAGGGGCCAGGCTAAGTAATCTGCTCGGGTTTGCTTTCAGGAGCTTTTGTTCCCTGAATGCTTTCCATAGAGTTCTGGAGGACGGGAATGAAAATGGCGGCCTCCCAATCTCTAGTCCAGAGGAGCCAAGAGATTGGGGCTCCACTCCTCAGTGTGCTCTCAGAGAAAAGCACTCAATCACTTCCATCTCCTTGGCCTCTGGCTGCACTCAGAGAAAAGCACTCAATTGCTCCCGTCTCCCTGTCCTCTAGTTGTGCTCCAAGCTCACCCAGCCTGTGACCAATTGTCTCCTTCTCAACACACAGCTCTGCCTGGAGTCTCTGAACCCCACAGATCCCTGAGCTATCCCAGGAGGCGTCTCCCCAGATCTTGTGGGGTCCCCACTCACAGAGCAGTGTCCTGTGCCATGGATTATGGTTCAAGGTAACCCTGAGTTGAGAGCTCACTCCTCAGCTCCATCTCTGTAGCCAGCTTCCCCACTCTAATACCTGTGAGCTCTGTGACACTCAGACACCCTCAATCCTCTGTGGGACCTGAGGCCATGCTGTCCCCACGTGGGCTTCACCCCAGTTCAGCCTCTGGAGCAATGTCCTTCAGTGGAGCATACTTTTAAATGTCCTGATTTTGTGCTCCATTGCCCCGCTGCTTGCAGTGAAGTGGCCCCTCCCCCTACAGTCTATCTTCCCATAGCTTTGGATTCACTTCTCTGCCGGTTCTACCCTTCAGAAAGTGGTTGATTTTCTGTTTCTAGAATTGTTGCTCTTCTCTTTGATCTCCTGTTGGATTTGTAGGTGTTCAGAATGGTTTGATAAGCTATCTAGCTGATCTCCTGCTACCTCAGCCTGCTACTTCTCCGCCATCTTAACTCCTCCCCCCAGGCTGCATTTTAATTAGTGTGTCCAAGTGGCAGAATTCTGACTGATAAGATATAAAGGAAGATAATATGGATGACTTCCAGTAAAGTCTAAAATAAGACAGACTCCTTTTACAATATATTCACTTTGCCTTCAGCTCTATAACTTTCTTACTGTCTAGACCTGGATATATCTGGTGGATTTAATCTTGAGGCACCTGAGAAGCTCAGTCAGTTAAGCATTTGACTCTTTGTTTCAGCTTGAATCAGGATCTCAGGATCACAGGATACAGACTGCTGAGTGAGGCCTCTGCTTCCCCTCTCCCTCTTCCTCTGTCCCTCCCCACACACTCTCTCTAAAATAAATAAAACTTAAAAAATACTTTAATCTTATTTCAGTGACTGTTATTTTGGTTTTCAGTTACAGGGCTAAACTGTGCTCACCTGTGCAAGTTTAAGCCACATATATTTGTCTTAAGACTGAAATTCTATTCACATACACCTAGCTAAACTTACTTTTGGAATAGCATGACCTGAGTCTTGAAATCACCATGTTGCTTAAAATCTATTGACACTTTCCTTTCATTCCTTAAATAAAATACACAAAAAAGAACCAGACAGTATTTTTTAAGAAGAAAAAGTTGTATTTTAATAGAATGCTGAAAAACCTAACTGAAATGTACAATGGGACCAAGATTGGATAGACTATTTTTAAGATAAAACTAATTGTTTTCATAGAATCAGAAATTTGGGTCACTGATAAATCACAGTGATTATTTAGACTCAACTGCTTATTTTACAGATAAGGTAATTGCACCCAGACAGATCTAATGATAGTTCCCTTGCCACACACATCATAAGCATCAGAATTAGATATGCAATGTTCAATATCACTAGCCATCAGTGAAATACAAATCAAAACCACAATGAGATACCACTTCATACCAGTTAGGATGACAAAAATTAACAAGACAGGAAACAACAAGTGTTGGTGAGGATGTGGAGAATGGGGAACTCTCTTACACTGTTGGTGGGAATGCAAGCTGGTTCAGCCACTCTGGAAAACAAAGTGGAGGTTTCTCAAGACACTAAAAAGAGAGTTACCTTACAACCTAGCAACTGCACTACTAGGTATTTACCCCAAAGATACAGATGTAGTAAAAAGAAGGGCACATGCAACCCAATGTTCATAGGAGCAATGTCCACAACCCACACTGGAAGGAGCCAAGATGTCCCTCAACAGATGATTGGACAAAGATGTGGTTTATATATACAATGGAATATTACTCAGCCATCAGAATTAATTAATTGTCTCAGAATTGTGTTTTTGGATATTGTTTACAGCTAGGATTTTTCAAAGTTTTATTAGAATACTTCCATTAAAAAAAGATTATTTGCATATACGTTTGGGAGTTCAGAAACACAGATATACTTGAAAACCATTTGGCCTTCCTTATTTCAGTTATCTGTCAGTATTCTTGTACTCTTGAAAATTGTCAAATTCTGATTTGTTCCTCCACAGATCTGATTTTGGTTTCACCTTCATCCATTTTGGTTTCAAATGTTCTTTTATCAGACAGATCTTACTGTGTCCAATGGAATGAATGAGAATTCACAGAGAGTGAAGAAAACATGGTCCCAGAACTCTTGTGACACAGTTTGAGATTGGTCTGATCTATGGAAAGAATATTTTCTTCCTTGTGTAAATTCCCAGTTTCATTTCTGTGGCTTATAATACATAGATAGGACCTGGAAACTTAAAAAAAAAAAAAGGATCATTATTGACTATAAACAATAGTTCAAAGAACACATTTTATTTTATGCAGCTCTTTTCTTATGTTTGTCTCAGTTTTCATGGCAGTTATGTGTTTCCTGGGGTTCAGAAATTAGTTTAAGCCCTGTTTTCACGGAAATAAGAGTAAAACATCTATTTTTCTATGAAAATCTATCTTGAATTGAAAAATCATTTTGTTATTTTACTTAGTTTACTTTTTTATAAAAGAAAATACTTGAGTTGGCTTTAATACAAGCTTTTTGTAGAAAAAGTGCTAAATATTTTATACCTAACAATATGCTCTTTATTTAAATAAGATTTATTGCTTATGTGCCAGACACTGTTAAAAGTTCTTTAAAATATTTATTCAATGCACACAATGAATCAATGAAGTAGGTATTATTATTATCCCTCCTTTTATACCTGAGAAAATGTTAAGTAAATAAATGTGGTTACTGAGGTCCTATATATGTTTATTACTTGAATTTACTGTCTTTGTGCAAAACCTCTAATTTATTTTTTTATTTTTAAGATTTTACTTATTTATTTGACAGACAGAGATCACAAGTAGGCAGAGAGGCAGGCAGAGAAAGAGGAGGAAACAGGCTCCTTGCTGAGCAGAGAACTCGATGTGGGGCTAGATCCCAGGACCATGGGATCATGACCTGAGCCAAAGGCAGAGGTTTTAACCCACTGAGCCACCCAGGTGCCCAAAACCTCTGATTTAAAGAAATTAAATATTTGAAAAAGATTCATTGGCAAATGGTTGCAAAAATAAGTGTCCCCTGTGAGTTTGATGATTCTGTCATATTGTTGAGGAACATTTAGCACATCATAAGTACTTTTCCTTTATTTCTTTTATTTTTAAAGATTTGTTTATGTATTTATTTGAGAAGGAGAAGTGAGTGGGGTCGGGGAGGGGCAGAGAGAGAGAACCCTTAAAAGACTCCCCATTGACCAAGGAGCCCAGCTTGGGGCTCAATCCAAGGACTCCAAGATTATAACCTGAGATGAAACAAAGATGCTCAATCAACTGAACCACCCACATGCCCTACTCTTCCACTATTTCCTAATTGAAGTTTGTAGTTCCAGGTAGACTTTTATCTGAATAATAATGGGGAAAAGTAGAATGTATCTTACTGCTATGTGGTGAACATGGGATGTTTCTTATATGGAATGCACAAATCCTATGTTCACAGGAAGAAAAAGGTGATTATAATTCACTTCATAAAAGAATACCTCTTAGATAAGCATCCATCACAACAAGGGAAAACTGAGAAAAGACTAGTAAATAATTGATGTGTCAAAGATGAAATTGTAATGGAATTTATAAAATATTTAATAGTGAAAGGCAGCAAAAACATTTCATACAGACCTTTTAGATTTTACTAAGAAATATTTAAGTGATTTCCAAACTTAGAAGCATACAGCAGAAAAGACAATAAGTTAATATTAATGAAATATATATTCCAGCAAAAACAAAACCAGAAAGCAAATGCCATCACACATTCTAAAAATATACAGAAATAAAGTTTAAAAAAGTAAAAATTAATGATTTGAGAAATAATAAAACCCAGTGAGGATCAACCAAAACCTGCAGACTCATAAAATAAAATGATTTGTGATTGATTAAGAAAAACAGGCATTTAAATAAAACACCCCCCACACACCAAAGGCAGAGGGAATATACATTGTATACAATAGAGATTAGAATATCATAGGAGAATATTCTAAATAAATGTATACAAATATATTTGAAAACTAGATGAAATAGACAATTTAAAAGAAAAAAATTGCCCAAATTTTCTCAAAAGACATTAAGCTGAAGTAAACTTATATTCACCAAGGAAATCAAATTAGGAAAAACATTTACACAAAATAAACTAACCAAGTCCTGAGAATCTTCAGTCAAGTTTGACCAAAATTCAAGGAACACTAATCTCTTCCTTATGCAAATTGTTTCAAAAAATTGAAAAAAATTCTTCTTATATAGCACCTTAAGGGGCTTTTTATAAGTATAATGGAAAGATTAGGAAGAACAGAAAAAGAAAGAGAGAAATCAGAGGTCATGTTCTCTAGTGCAAATATTTGCAAAATTTATAAACCAAATAATAGTAAAGTCAACTAAGGTATTAAGTATATGTAAATTTTTTAAAAAGATTTTATTTATTTATTTATTTGAGAGAGAGAGATCACAAGCAGAGAGGAAGGCAGAGAGGGGGTGCGGGAAGAAGGTTCCCCGCTGAGCAGAGCACCTGATGTGGGGCTCGATTCCAGGACCCTGAGATCATGACCTGAGCCGAAGGCAGAGGCTTTAACCCATTGAGCCACCCTGGTGCTCCAAGTATATGTAAATTTTCAACTATTATAGGCATGCAAATATATTTAAAGTGAATCTACCTATTAATGTAGTTCAATGCCTTAAGAGAAAAAAAAGCCTATAATCACCTTAATAGGTGCAGAAAAAACACTGGATGCAGTGTAGGGTCCATCATGTTAAAACTCAGAAAAAAATTAAGATTATTTCTTATAATAATCAATGTATTTTTAACTTGTGATATAGATAGTATTAGTGAAATATTAAGTACTTTTATTAAAAGTCAGAACATACATGTCTACTGTTCCACTTATATTTTTATTCCAATCAAATTCTGATCAGAGCAATAAGACCAGAATCATTATTAGAGATAATGTAGCAATTTTAGTATAAATTATGATTGTCTATATAAAATCTCAAAAGAACATAAAAACAAATTATTAGATTTAATAAGATGCAAGATTTACATTAAAAAATAATGGAGTTCCAGGGAACCTCGGTGGCTTAGTTGGTTAAGCATCTGCTTTCAGCTCAGGTCATGATCCAGGAGTCCTGGGATCTAGCCCCATGTCAGGATCCCTGCTCAGCAGGGAGTCTGCTTCTTGCTCTGCCTCTCCTACCCCACTGCTTATGCTTGTTGTCTCTCTCTTTCTCAAAAATAAATAAATAAAATATTTAAAAAATAATTGATTTCCTATACATCTGAAAATAAAAAAACTAGAAAAATAATAATAATTGCAAACCTACAGTGAAGATTCCATTCATAATAGAAACGTTTAAAATTATCTAGGCATAGATCTTAAAAATATATGTTAAGACTTTTATGGAGATAATGTATTCAGGTAAAAATAACAAACTACAAATTGTCTAAATATGCTCATATGTGGGAAGACCTATGATGTGCAATTTCACAAACTAACGGAAAATTTATATGGAAAAGTAAACAGTCAAGACAATAATAAAAAAGCAAAAACAGAGTGGTTTTCTTACATATATTTGGACTAATTATAATGTTATAGTATCTTAAAAAATGAAATATGACATAGGACAGGAGTAGTCAAATTAAAAAGAGAATGCAGGAACAAATCTACATTGTATGAAGTTAAATGAATCACAGAAAAGGCATTAAAATACATTGAAGAAAGAATATACTGTACAAATTGGAATAGGTAAATTTACAATAGATATATTTATCTATTAAGGCATATGCATAAATATCTTAAGGCATAAATATCTATAAATAGATAAATTTGGGGAAGGCTGCTATCCAAAAGCAAACTAGCTAAAACATATTCTAAATATGTAGTGACAGATTTTACTTCATTTTAAAATGCAAAATATATGCCTGATGATCAAACTAGCTAACTGGATTGCATATACTAATTTATATATATTTAAGTAAAAAGTAAGCACTTTAGCATGGTACTTAAATGCTTGCCAATTTTAATTTAAATTATAAAACATTTTGATAAGTGAAGACAAAAATGTAATCCAATTACAGATAACACCTTTATTCTGTTTTCTTCTTTTTATTGTTTTCTATTCCTACAGTTTTACCACTTACAACTTCATTATTTTATTTTACTTTATTTCAGATTTATGTATGTATGTCTGTGTGTATGTAAATTTATTGAGTATAGTTGACACACAATGTTACATTAGTTTGGGGCATACATTATACTGATTCAATAAGTCTGTATGTTATGCTATGCACACAAGTATAGCTACCATCTGTCACCATACAATGCTATTATGATACCATTGACTATATTCCCTATGCTGTACCTTTTATTCCCATGTCTTATTCATTCTATAACTTCCTGGAAGCTTACTTCATTTACCCGTTCCCTCACCCTCTTCTCCTCTGGCAATCATCACTTTATTTATTTTATTTTTAAAAATTTTTTTCATAACTTTATATTTATATAGTCTGAAACAATGACAAAGAGGTTGAGATACAATGTATATTTCAACTCAACTTTCTACAGATTTGGAAACTACTTATAATAGAGTTACTGATATGATATTAGCAAGAACTGTGTGAATAGCATGTGTTTTCTTTTTCTTGAAATAATGCCGTTGAACCTTAAATGATCAACTGGAGAGATTTGTTTCTATATAGTTCCAACAATAGAATAATAAAATCCTGGGGCACCTGGGTGGTTCAGTCAGGTAAGCATCTGCATTTGGCTCAGGTCATGATCCCAGGGTCCTGGGATGGAGCCCCATTCTGGGCTCTTTGCTCAGCGGGGAGTCTACTTCTCCCTCTGCCTCTCCCCTCCCCTCATGTTCTCTCTCTTTCTCTCCCTCCCAAATAAATAAATAAATAAAAACCTTTTAAAAAAGAATAATAAAAGCCTACTTGTATACAGTAAGGATTAGCTATGTGGGAAATCTTTATTAATATAAAAACTTTATAAAATGGACATTTTTATTTTCAACGTTTGGTGAAAATATAAACAAGTAGATATGCAAAAAAAATTTAGTGTGAAATTGGTATCATTTGTTAGAATTCTATATGTGTTTACCATTTGACCCTTCAATTTGCTTGTAGGAAGTTTATTCTGTAAGAATGTTATGCCCAGATCATAAGACTAACACCAAAAAGACCACCGAGAGCCAGATGTTCCGAAATGCAAAAGCAAGGCTTTATTCAGGCGGGCTGCAGCTTGGCCTCGTCCTACACACCGATGCAGCGGAGTTCAGGAGGAGGTGCCTGCTGGAATTTTACAGAGATTATATAGGCAATTTTACACGCAAAAAGTACATAGTCACATAGTTACATGTGTAGGTGACCTTGAAAATGATTGGTGTCTGAGGTGACTTAAGCTGTGTTGTCCGAGGAGGGTTGGTCAGTTAGGAAAAACTGCTGACAGGGAGTTTTTCCTTACTGGTTGTTTTTCTATCCTTTGTTAGCATATAGGGCAATAACCCTGATTGGCTCGCACTTGGTCCCTCGTTTACATATGGAGAATCACCCTCTATTGGTTCATGTCCGATTCCTTATTTGCATATGTAGGAACCATTTCTATTGGTTCTTGTCCCATCCTTTATTTGCATATGTAGGAACCATTTCTATTGGTTCTTGTCCCATCCTTTATTTGCATATGTGGGAACTGCTTTAGAATGTCTTCAGCTTAATGTAAACACCAAAAGGGCTGCCGCCTTGAATGGTGTCACTTTGGCCCTTCATTCCCCCCTTGACTTATGGACATGAAACACAATCCTGTGGTTCAGGCCCGAAGCTTAACTCCAACAGTTCTTTGTCTGGAAGAGGTATGTATATATCTAGTTTGCTGTACCATTAATTGTATGGTATTCAGTCTGTCCCTCATAAACTTTACCAATTTGTTCAGAATGCAAGGGCCAAATGTTAACAACAGAATAATAATTACCAAGGGTCCCAATAAAGTAGATATTAACGTGATTAGCCAAGGTGAGCTATTAAACCGGGATTCAAACCAGCCTTGTTGTGCTTCCCGTTCTTTTTTTTTTTTTCATTTTAGCAGGCCTTCTCTGACTTTGGCCATGGAATCTCTTAACTACTCCTGTGTGGTCTGCATAAAAGCAGCATTCTTCCCCTAGGGCAGCACATAGACCCCCTTGCTGGAGGAATAAGAGGTCAAGGCCTCTTCTATTTTGGAGTACCACTTCAGACAGGGAGGTGAGGGATTGTGGTTAGACTGGGAGGGGGCCGGACATATATAAAAACATGTACTTTGGAGAGCCATTTTGGCATTCATGGAGCCATATCCCGGTACTCCTATTCTGCCTTGATGCCAGGGGTCCTGACTGAATAATTCACATAAGTCAAAGATCAGTTCAGGCCACCAGGTTTCTTTAGGGTATGGCCCTGACTGTTGGGATATTACCTTATGAGAGCTTGGGGTGATGAGTTGCCAGGTTACATTAACTGGTTGATGGGGATTGGATCCTGAGGTTACGGCTGACAAGGGTATTAGAAGGAGTCCCAAGAGTGCCTTGCAAAAAATTAGTCCCTGGGTCGAAACCATACTTAGTCCAATTTTCTTTTCTTGAGGCGAAGGCGAAGTGGCTGGGTTGGATGCTTGAAGACCTCCCATGTTTCACCACGGTAGTTTTCCTCCAGGGTGAAGGGGTCCACTGGTCTGGCATGGGAGTGATGGACCCAAGCGGTGATGCCATCCACCTTGAGGGCAGTGGGTGTAGTCAGCAGCACCATGTAGGGTCCCTTCCACCATGGTTCCAAGGACCTCGGGTTATGCCTTTGGATGAACACCCAGTCCCCTGGTCTGAATAAATGGGGGGTAGGGACAGAAGCGGAGTCATATAATGCTTTAAGTTGAGGCCATTCATTCTTATGCACAAACTGCAAATAGTCAAGTTTACACAAGAATTCAGTATCATCCAAGTCCGTAAGCAATTCAGTCTGAAGGCTAGGGATAATGGGCAGGGGGTGCCCGTACATTATTTCAAAAGGAGTAAAGCCAAGCTGATAGGGAGAATTTCTTACTCTAAACAAAGCAAAAGGAAGGAGTAACACCCAGTCTGCACCAGTCTCTAAGGCCAATTTAGTTAAGGTCTCTTTTAGAGTCCAATTCATTCTTTCTACCTGTCCTGAATCTGGGGTCTATAAGCACAATGCAACTTCCAATTTGTCCCCAGTGCAGCGGCTATTCCCTGACTTACTTTTGAGACGAAGGCCGGTCCGTTGTCCGACCCAATGATGGATGGGAAGCCATACCTGGGCAGGATCTCTTCTAGGATCTTCTTGGCCACGACATTCACAGTCTCATGCTTGGTGGGATAAGCTTCATCCCATCCTGAAAAGGTGTCTACAAAAACTAGCAAATACTTATATCCAAATTTTCCATGTTTAATCTCGGTGAAATCTACTTCCCAATACGCACCTGGCCTATCCCCACGAAGGCAAGCTCCTTGTGTAATCTGTTGATTGGGGGCGTTAGTGAGCTGGCAGGCCTTACAATTTTTAACAATGTCCTCAATAAGCTGATTTCCTTGTCTAATTTTCACTTTGGAGTGCCGAAGCAAGTCCTGCATTCTTCATGTTCCCATGTGAGAAGCTCGGTGGATCCTCTCAAGAATCCTGTTGCCCAGCTCTTGCGGTAAGATAAGCTTCCCCTCACAAGTTTTCCACCAACCTTTGTTTCCTTCTCTGTCTGGAGGCTTGTGGGCCATGGGAATTTTCTTTATCCATTCTGAGTCTTCTTGAGAATACCAAGGTATAGGAGGCAACTCTTGTGGCCCTGGGTCCACTAGAGTTAACACCCTGGTGCTGGGCTGGAGGGCCGCTTCCTTGGTGGCCCGGTCGGCCAAATTGTTTCCCCTAGTTACTGGATCAGTTCCCTTTTGATGACCCGGACAATGCATAATGGCAATTTCTGCAGGCTCCCACAGAGCCTGGACGAGACTTAAAATCTCTTGTTTGTTCTTAATGGCCTTCCCTTCAGCTGTTAGTAGCCCCTCTCTTGGTAGATGGCTCCATGGACCTGTGTGGTGGCAAAAGTGTACCGGCTGTCCGTATAGATATTTAGTCTTTTTCCTTTTCCCACCTGTAGGGCCTTTGTTAGTGCCACTAATTCTTCCCTTTGTGCAGATGTCCCCTGGGGGAGGGCTTCTGCCCACACTATCTCTATGTCATAGTGACGGCAGCACCCACGTACCTTTTTCCATCTTGAATGAAGCTGCCTGCAATCTGTAAACCAAGTATGCTCGGCATGTGGTAGTGGCAAATCCAATAAGTCTGGCCTGAGGCTATGCGTTTGGGCCAGGATCTGCTCGCAGTCATGCAAGGGAACTTCTAGATCTGGGTCCGGCAGCGGAGTAGCTGGATTTAATGCTGTAGGTACACAAAAGCTAATCCACTTGGGGTTGAGTAACAAAGTCTGGTAATGGACCATGCAGGCATTGCTCACCCACCGGTCAGGTGGTTGTTTTAGCACTCCCTCTAGAGTGTGCGGAGTGGCCACGGTCAGGTTCTGTCCCAAAGTTAATTTATCAGCATCTTTCTCTAAGAGAGCTACTGTAGCTATAATTCTCAGACATGGGGGCCACCCAGCGGCGAGAGGGCGAGAGGGTCTAATTTCTTTGACAAGTAGGCCACTGGCCGTTTCCAAGGTCCAGTTGGCTGGGTGAGTACCCCCTTTGCAACTCCTTTATTTTCTGCCACAAATAGCGTGAATGGCTTGTTCGCATCAGGTAGGCCCAAGGCAGGAGCCTCCAGGAGGCTTCTTTTAATGGTCTCAAAGGCTTTCTGCATCTTCTCAGTCCAATGAAATTCGGGAAGATTTTTGATGGCTTTATATAGAGGCTTGGCCATCTCAGCGAACCCAGGTATCCACAGCCGGCAAAAGCCCACTGTTCCCAGGAACTCTCTGACTTGCCTGGCTGACTTAGGCACAGGGATTCTTAGCACAGTTTCTTTACGTGCATCCGACAGCCAACACTTGCCCTCTTTTAGTATGAAGCCCAGATAAGTGACTTCAGGTTTACAGATTTGTGCCTTTTTAGCGGAGGCCCTATAGCCCAGGTTGCCAAGAGTCTTTAAGAGTTTAGCCGTTCCCTGCTTGTATGGAGGTCAGGATTTCCCTGAGGTCTTTCTTGTGTTGGGCCTGTTGATGCTCCAGAATTTTAGCCAAACTTTTTTCCTTAGCTCTGTCTCTCCTTTCACGCATGATTTCACGTTCCCTGTCCTTCCTCTCCTGTTTTTGTTCTTCTGTCTCTCTTTTATTGTAAACCTTCTCTGCTGCTGCTACTAGATCCCTAACAGACTTTTCACCGAGCCTGTCTAGAGCCTGCAACTTTCGCTTTATGTCCGGCGCAGCCTGATTTATGTAGGCAAACATAATCATCTGAGCAGACTCCTGGGTCTCTAGATTATACGGGGTGTATTGACTAAAATCTTCCATGAGCTGCTCAAGATATGCTGCCGGACTTTTATTTTCTCCCTGTCTAACATCATAAATTTTGGCCATATTAGTAGGTCGGCAAGCCACCGCCTTGAGACCTGCCAACAGAGCCTGGCGGTAGACGAGGAGTCATTCCCTACCTTCAGCGGTATTGTAGTCCCATCCTGGTCGGGTCTCAGGAAAATAGGCAGCAATCTGGGTAGGATCCGTGATGGGCTCTCCGGTGGGACCGTGGACGAGTCTCCGGGCCACTTCCCGGATACGATCCCTCTCCTCTGTGGTGAAAAGGACCTGTAAAAGCTGGTTACAAAAATCCCAAGTGGGCTGGTGAGTGAAAAGAATAGTTTCAAACAGGCGAATTAAATCCTGTGGTTTCTCAGAAAAGGGGGCTTTTGAGCACATCAGTTGTAAAGATCACTAGTAGCAAATGGCCAGTACTGGAACTGTTGTCGACCATCTGTATCCTCAGGACCTATAGGGCAAAGGGGAAGAGCAATAGAATTATGAGGGGGTGTAACTCCTTGGCGCCAGCGAGTTGACTGGGCAGGACCCTCCGGAGCGGAGGGTGCGCCTGAAACATGTTTGTTCTCTTCAGATTTTTCTTCTTGTGCCTCGGTTAAGGCTAACTGGGGTAGAGAGTATGGAGGGGGAAATGTTCCTTCCTCTGTACTTTCTTCCTGGAGAATAGGTGGGTACAGCTTCTTCTCTTCCTTCTTGGTTATTTTCTCATCTTCTTTTTCTTCCTCCTGTGTTTTTTCAACGAGTATTGGGGCGGGGAAAGAAGAAGGAGTAGAAGAGAGACTGGGTGGTAAGAAAGGCTTAACCCAAGTCGGGGCATCCTTATCTACGAGTTCTCTCCAAGTGACTATATAGGGAACTTGATCTGGATGACCTAAATGAGGGGTATAGATTAGGCACTGTAAAATTCTGATCTTACTTATATCAAAGCTCCCCTTGGGTGGCCAATTAGCTCCCTCAAAGGTGGGCCATTCTGACCTGCACAAGGTAATCCATCTGTCCTTCTTAATGGCCACACTCTGGTTCCAAGCTATCTCCCTAACTTCCTTCCAGTGAGCTAGGGTTAAGTCCAGGGGGCTGGATGGGATATTGCCCATGGTTATCAGTCTCGTCAGTCAGTCAACAAAATGGTCCACAAAATAACAAGGGGTAAGACAATTCCACCAAAACAGAAAACAACGCGCGCAGGCCTGATTTTTATGGGACTTACGAGTACGAGGTGGAGATCTCCCAAGTTGGTCTGCTGACTCCTGTGATGGAACAGAGGGAGCAGACCCAAGGTGGGCAGGTCGAGCCTCGGTTAGGAGGCCCTCCTGGTCAGTTCCGGCTAAAAACTGGACTGACTTGCACCCTACAAGTATCAAGACGAGGTTCCAAGGGTCCCCCTTCAAGGCGGGGTTCCAAGGGTCCCCCTTCAAGTGAGGGTCTGGGACGTCTCCCAGTTCCTCCAGGATTGTCATGCAAGCGCGTCTGCTTCGACAATCCCTTCAAGTACGAGTCGGTACGGCCGTCCTCAAGTGGGAAAACAAAAGCAAAACAGACGAACAGACAAACGACAAGACAAGACAATTCAACAGTGCTGTTTTCTTACCTTTGGGGTCTGGGGTCTCGGGGGTCTCTGGGGGTATCCCGGACGAGCCCCCAAATGTTATGCCCAGATCTTAAGACTACCAGCAAAAAGACCACCGAGAGCCAGACATTCCGAAATGCCAAAGCAAGCCTTTATTCAGGCAGGCTGCAGCTCGGCCTCCTCCTGAACTCCGCTGCATCAGTGTGTAGGACGAGGCCGAGCTGCAGCCCGCCTGAATAAAGCCTTGCTTTTGCATTTCGGAACATCTGGCTCTCGGTGGTCTTTTTGGTGGTAGTCTTATGATCTGGGCATAACAAGTGCTCTGCTCAAATGCATCAAACATGTTTTTCACAGGACTGTGTGGAATTATGAAACACTGATAATAACTTAAAATCTGTTGGTAAATTATGGGAAAATTAATTGTAGTATTTCTATAAGTAGAAATATTTGTACTGACATTAAGGGATGGTTAAAATGCATTAATTGGGAAAAAAAAAAGTAAGAGCACAGGCCCTTAATAAGTCCTCACTTTTAATTTCGTTTTTAAAATAGATTTAGAAGGGTGACTGGGTGGCTCAGTGGTTAAGCATTTGCCTTTGGTTCAGGTCATAATCCTGGGGTCCTGGTTTTGAGCCCTACTTTGGGCCCTCTGCTCAGTGGAGAGTCTGCTTCTCCCTCTCCCACTCCCCCTGCTTGTAATCCTTCTCTTGCTCTGTCAAATAAATCAATAAAATCTTTTAAAAAAATTAAAATAGATTTAGAAGGACAAATTCACAAATAAAATAAATAAAATTAGATTTATAACGTTAAAAATTGAGTGATATAGTAAATGGTGAATAGATTATTGAATTGCTATTGGTATGAGATCCCAGAATTTCCAATTAGAAATCGTTAGCAATCTAACAGGTGAATTTACTGTTAATAATGGCAGTTAATAAAAATGTAACTCATGGAAACAAACACAATATGTTAATGGCATGGAGTAAAGAGATTTTCTAGATCACTGTATTGCCTTCCTTTATAATATATATAAAATATCTTTCTGAATAAATCATTATTTTTGTACTTTGTAAAAACAAATAACACAAAGACATATGGTATAGAAAGTGAAAACTTCTAAATCCTACATTTCAGATACATTTAATGTTAACCATAGAAATTCATAGGTAAATTATGAAGATTACTAAAATCTTTGAAGTATGGAATTTCAATTTCATCCTTAAAATCTATAAACTTTGAAATAATACAAAAAGTTCCTTTACTACAGCATAAGGTTATAATTAGTTCACTGTGATTGGAAAGTATAAAAATAATGGCATTGTGAGGCAGAAGTTATATTGATTCCTATGAAAATTCTAGTGCAAAATGAACTGAAATAGGAGAAAGCTGAAGATGTCTTAAGTATAACCTTCACCAGAAATGAAAAAAAAAAAAAAAAGCCAATCTCTTAATAGTGCAGTTACAGCACTACCTATAGTATCCTTTTGTATTATTCTTTAATAAAATTAGAAATAAGCATGTATACCAGAGTT
>RCUC01143240.1:0-11895 GCA_003697995.1 Taxidea taxus jeffersonii | reverse complement strand
AGCTCAGCCCCAGGTGAATAGATGGGCGAGGTGGGGTCAGTGTTCTCCCCGCAGGTACTCATTCCAAGGGCCGGCCTGGGGTGCCCTCCTTCCTTCTGCTTGGCTGGCCTGAGGCTTTGCAGGGGTCCAGAACCTTTCTTCTAGATGGCGGAGAGGGAGCTCCTTCTGGTTTGGTGGCTCCTGCATCACGAGAATTCTCCTGCCTGCTCCCTGGCTCTCCACCTGTGGCCCAGCCCCACACCTTCCCTCTCTTTACTGGGTTCTTGGGGACCGTCTGTTTCTCAGGCTGTTTGGGAAACCAGCGGTCACTCCCTTGCTCAGAGGTCATCTGCTGCTCCAACAGGGCCGCGGGGGATGAAGGCCTTGGGCACACACACCACACCCAGAAAACCCCTCCCATGCCACAGAGGGAGCCCAGATGCTCACCCACAAGCCCTGTTTCCCTTTCTTCCTGCACCTGCACCGCCTGTTTCCCGCCTGGGTGAGGCACGCCGAGGTCCGCTGTGCTAATTTTCCAGCCACGCTCTTGGTGATGGAGCTAACTCACAGGAGCAGTGGTAACATTTTGATCATTTAAGCCCGATGCTTCGTGACGCACCGATTTTTGTTTGTTTGTTTGCTTAGCAGAGATAGCCCGTAATTCAGAACAAATGTTCCCACAGGGTTCAAAAATGCAAAATGTTACGAACTCTGAGAACTTGTTAGATCTGCTCGGAGAACTGAACTGTGAAATCCGGAACAACCTATCTAATCTACACCAAGATCTTTCTTTGTCAGAGCACGCCTGACACGTATTATCTGGCTCCCAGTGTTGCAAGCCTGGGCCACAGATAAGAGAGGAAGTGCCTCTCAGCGCCCCTTGTCCAGGTCCTGGGGGCCTGGCGTGTCAGTTCGCCAGCGCTGCGACAGTGTGTCGGACAAGGTCTTCTGAGTCCAGATGCCCCCACGGATGAACTGTGCTGGAATTTTACTGGGGGAGATGCCCCTGTCAACAACAACAGGGAGTGGTCCAGGGATAGCTGGATGAGCCATTGGACTGAGATGCAAATCTGGCCCCAAATGCAGGAGGGGAGGGGGAAGGTTTGGTGGTCACATCCCAGAATGCCATCAGGTCTAAGGTCCATGGACACTACTGGCCAGTCCCTCAAGACCATCTCTGCCTCAGTGTCCCCACCGTGCCCAGTCATGGGCTAGGGAAGGCCACCTTGCCACCTCCAACAGTGGCTTCAGACTTGAGCTTCTCTCCCTGCCCTTGGATGGCTGAAGGAGGCCCAGCAGGTCTTCCCAGACTCTGCAGGGCATTGGGCACGAGTGGATTCTGTGAAGGGAGGGTCTCCCATGGTGTGGACCTCCCGCTCATGTCTCTCAGAGCTTCAGGCAGTTTGGGGGTGCTGGAGTGCTTGCTCCCTCCCCAGAGATCCTGCAGCTCCTGTCTGTGGTCCTAGGCCCACGGGGTCCAGGCATTTGGGAAGTCAGGGTTGCCGAAGGTCCCTGGTGTGTGGTATGTGCCCTAGGGGCTGTGGTGGGGAGGAGACCAAGGCCCTGGCTGGGGGAGGGCGCTCCTGCTGGCTGCCCTGCCCCAGGAGCCCTCAGTGCAGAGGGGCCCTGCTCTCATGCACAGCAGGGACCCAGGACAGACCCTGCACCCTAGGAGGTACAGGAGGGCGCAGGAGACCTGGTTGGGGGTGGGGTCTCCCTGGGAGCTGTGGGCAGGGCCACTGCGTACACACTGAGCACAGGGAGGGTGCAAGCTGGGGCACAGGGCCCTGCAGAGGAGTGACGTGTGCAAGGAGGGTCCCACGTGACCCTGAGTTTTCTCCCTATTTCCACAGGTTTGGAAGAGAAATGCCATATTCACCACTGAAAGGAAGAATAGAGAAGACAAAACAAAACAAAGCAAAAAACAAAAAAGTGAGCTACTGTACTGGAGCCATAGAGAGGAGAAAGTGAGAGGGAGAGAGAAAGAGGGACAGAGAGAGGGGAGAGGGAGGGAGGGATGGGGGGGGGGGGGGGGGGGGGGGGACAGGGGTGTATAGGGAGGGAAGTGGGAGGGATAGAAGGGATCTTGGATGGAAGGTGTTTTAAGAAAAGGAGCAGATTGAACAGGCAGGAAAAAAACAAAAACAAATTCAAAGCATGTGAATCTCAAGGAAATTCCCCTATGTATTAAAAAGACCAACAGTTCTTGAGATATTTTTCTACAAAAACCAGAAGACCCATTAATGGAGACCGCTGGAGGGCAGGTGTTTCTCCAAAGCCCTGGCTTACCCCTCTCCAATCTTCTCCCTGTTTCTTAGGTTCATTGTAAATTGAGAGGCGTGTGCGAACCATGCCAGTCCCAAACAAAGAGGTGTGCTCCTCTGGGGACAGGCCCCTCTCCTGAGCTGAGCAGTGGGCTGGGGCCAGCCCACTGCATACATGGTGAGTTCCCCCTTCAGGCTATGAGATGATCCCCCTCGAGGATAAAATGGGACACTTTTTCTCATCAGCTTTGCTGACTGCCCCAGTAGGACTGGATGAAGTCACGTACTGATAACTCATAATTTCCATACCTTAAATAATTTAACGTGAAATCACATAAATAAAATGCTATAACTGAGCATAATTCTTTATACATTTTTCTAATAATCCTAGCCTTTTAGATTAGCATAATAACACTTAGAATAATTGAAGAATTTAATTGCATGGAGCACTGGAATATTATCTGCTGTGCTGGGTGCCTCGATGAAGCTCTGATTAGCTTTAATTTAGTTGGTTTTCTCAATTTAGTTTTCATATTAGATATTGCTGCAGAAGGTAGGGGCACACGCAAATAAGCCCCGGGATGCGTAATTGTTCATAAGTGCCTACATGCTTTGCCGAAAATCTCTAGACAGGCCATTCTTGACCTTAAAAAAGAGGATAATAATTCGTGGCTTAAAACATGAACTATTGCTTCCTTTCTGCCGTGTGCTCATAATTGTCTAGACATACTGATGTTGCGTTTTAGCATGCTCTAAGTTAGAAGTTGTCCCCGTGTTTCCTTCCCTCCCACCACCCTCCCTCCCCCTCCCCCACTCCCTCCCTTCCATTCATCCATAATTATGTAAGGATGGCTATATCCGAAACATTTGAGTCCATTTTTTTTTTTAAACAACAGACCTTCATGGTCCGTTACAGGAATACATTGTATTCTGCAGAAATACATTGTATTCTGCACACATTTCACAAACATAACAGGAAGAAACTATATTCTTCATGAATCTTAGATGTACGAATACAGGTTTTTTTTAAGATTTTATTTATTTATTTATTTGACAGACAGAGATCACAAGTAGGCAGACAGACAGGCAGAGAGAGAGGGGGAAGCAGGCTCCCTGCTGAGCAGAAAGCCTGACTCAGGGCTCGATCCCAGGATCCTGAGATCATGACCTGAGCTGAAAGCAGAGGCTTAACCCACTGAACCACCCAGGTGCCCCACAAATACAGTTTTTAAGGCCATTCCACAGCCTCATGAGAAATAGACATCACTGATAAAAAAAAAAGAAGAAGAAGAAGAAGAAGATTTTGTTGTAAGAAAAGTGAGTATTTGAAAATTTGGATTCCCAAAACAGGTATGTTAGTGAGGTCAGCATATTTTCAGTTTCTATGAAGACTTAACCCAGAATTTCCTTAGCAACCCATTTTTCAAAAACATCTTAAAATCATGACAATGTATTCATTTTCTACTCCTGCACAAGAAAAAAATTACTGGAGATCTAGGGACTTAAAACAACATGTTTCTATTATTGCACAGATGTCGTGGGTCAGGGTCTGGGTCCTCTGCAGGACTGCAGAGCCTGCTGGCTGGGCTGGCACTGATCTGGAGGCTGGACCAGGAAGGACCTGCTGGAAAGATCAGTCAGGCTGTTGGCAAATTTCCCCATCCCGGCTCCTTTGCCTGATTCTGTAGGACAGGTCAAGGGAAGGGACTAATTAAGACAGACTCCAGAAAGCCAGAGTCTTGTGAGTCACCTTCAGGTCTATGTACCACATATGTACACGGTGTGTGGGCATCCATGTCTGAACGCTTGAGACTGCAAAGCAAAGGATGCCTTGCCGATTTTCTTCTAAAAAGGCTATAGATAGGGGCGCCTGGGGGCTCAGTTGGTTAAGCGACTGCCTTTGGCTCTGGTCATGATCCCGGAGTCCCAAGATCGAGTCCTGCATCGGGCTCCCAGCTCCATGGAGAGTCTGCTTCTCCCTCTGACCTTCTCCCCTCTCATGCCCCCTCTCTCAAGAAAATAAATAAAATCTTAAAAAAAAAAAGAGGCTATAGATGTATTCCAAGTTCAGTTTTCTCAAGGTGACCATATTTCCAATGTCTAACAGCCATTCCTAAAAGTCAGAGGTTATTCCTATTCACAAAGGAACAGAAAATGCACCTCTAAGCTCAGGCTGTCTTTTCCTACCCAACACGGTACTTCTGATCAAGATGCATACGTGCGTGCACACACACACACTCACACTCATACACACACACACACACACGCACTCACACACATGCACACACACTCATACACACACGCGCGCGCACACGCACACATAACGCACACACACGCGCGCACACACATACACGCACACGCACACACACGCACACACTCACACGCACGCATGCCACACACTCACGCAAGCTCACACACGCACACCACACATGCGCACACGCACACACACTCACACACGTGCACACACAGACACGCACACCACATGCAGGCGTGCACACGCACTCACACACATGCACACACGCACGCACACATGCACACATGCACACACGCACATGCATATGCACACACATCCACAGACACCAAAATATGCCTTTCAAGGGGAAGGGTTCACAGGGTTACCCCTGACTTTGATTCCAGGATTCCTGGGGATTCCCGTGTGGTCTCCAACAGAAGCCAGCGGCATGGTGTCTTGTGCGAAGCATTGAGGAGCTGTGCCAGCTCCCCGGTGTGGGTCCCAGCCCCCTTCTCCACTCAGCGCACGTGTCTCTGGCTCACTTGCCCGCCATGGTCTCCACGCCGCACGTGGGGCCCGCACCCCGCAGGCTCCTGCTTTCAGAGCAGTGCCCATCGCACGTCTCTCCAGCAGCGTGGGGGGGGTGGCCCCCACACCTGGACGTGGGCTGCCACCTTAGAGGCTGGGATTCATACCCCATCATATAAATGTTGTTAATGAGGAGAAGGCCGTGAGCTCTAATCCGAGAGGCCAGTTGTCGGCTTTGCCAGATCCTAGCTTCATGGCTATACACGGCACACCTAAGGGCTATGTGAAGGACAGACCAGTGAATGTCAGGGCCGCAGAAGCAAACTGTGGAGAGCTTGGCCCCACCAGTCCTCTTATCAGAAAACACAACTTAAATATGTTCACGTTATCGCTTGTGCATCAGCATTAGCTTTGTGCCCAGAGGCTGGGCATGGTTCTCCAGTGTGACAGACCAGGTCTGGATACTCCTGCAATCAGGGATCTGCCATGGCCCACTGCGCCCCACTGGGAGGTGTCTAGTGCAGGGAGTGTGGTCCCGGGGATGCCGGAGAGCCCAGGTCCACATCCCAAATGCCAGTGTTGGCTATCACGGGGCAACACAGCATGAAAACGAAACAGGGCCAAGGGTTGGTGCCGATGCCGATTATGTCAGGAGCTCCTGGCGGAGCCTTGGTCTCTGCGGCTCTTGTTTTCGGCTTATCAATGGCAGGGGCTGCAAACACTCAGCTCTTCTACGTAAAAATCTGAAGCTCCTGGGCCTGTTTCGTAAACAGACTCTCTGCTCCCACCTGCTCACCTGCCCCAGCTCTTAAGGTGAGATCTAGCCCCAGATGTGGTGGAATCTGAAGGCGGGAAGGGGATCAGGTCATGAGTGGGGTGTCTCCTGGAGGGGCCAGTGCCCCGCTAGAGGAGAGCCCAGAGATCCCTGAGTCCCTCGTGCTCTGTGAACCCAGAGCTGGGCTGAACTGTGCACCGTGCCCACCAGGGCCAGGCTGCACGACCATGAGGGGTGCCCATGGGCTGCTCGGAAGGCAAGTCTGCCTGTGGCCCTCTGTTCCCATGGCCTGAGCTAACACCTCCAGGCTGGACTCCGGCCATTGTCATGGCGCCTCTCACCGTGTGAAGAACCTGCTGTGCATGGGCAGGATGCTGGTCCCCAGGGACACTGGTCCTTTCTCCCCAGTGTTTGGAGGATTCCCTGAAAGACATTTTCCACAGTGACCTGAAAGGCAGAGAGAGCCCAGGCAGTAGGTGGGAAGAAGAGGGCTCCTGCCCATGTAAGATGGGCCACTGGAGGCCCAAGAGACAAAGGTGGAAGGGACAGAGGTGAGAAGCAGGGGACACGGAGGAATTTGGCAGTGGGCCACGATGCGGCTTACCGCCCTGCAAGCCAGAAATCTGGGCTGGCCCAGGGCCAAGCCCAGCCACGGCTCCAGAGCAGGGTCCTTTCTGCCTCCTCTGGCTCCAGGTGCTCCTGGGCTTGGGTCCTTCCCTCTCCACCCCCACTGTCATGAGGCCTTCTCCGCTCTGTGTCCTCCAGGACTCTCCTGTAAGGACACTTGCCATTGCACAATGGCCCACCTGGATAATTCAGGAAGATCTCATCCTCAGATTCACAGCGTGATCACGTCTGCAAGGACCGTCGCACCTCGGGCCACGTTCCCGTACTCCGGGGAGGGAGGACTACCACCCAGCCCTGGTCTCGAGAAGCAGGACAGACAGGTGGAAAGACAGAAGCCGCATGGTGCTGGGCCAGGGGACGGAGGGGTTCACGTAGGACTTGTAAGTCCTTGTAAGCCTGTGGGATCCTAGGGCCTTGGAGCCCGGTGCTTCTTCTCTGTGTCCCCAGCCCATGCTCACCATCTGGAGTGGGAAGCCACCTGCACTGTCCCCTGGAGGACAAATCAAATCGGTGCTTGGCTGGGAGCCCCCACCCTGCACACACAGAAGTCCCCGTGGGCCTCCCCAGTGGATGACGAGGGCTGTCCTTAGCAGGCCACCTCTCTGTTTTAGGTAAAAATGGCCCAGCCCTGGGGTGAGATGCCCCAGATCCACAGATCAAGTTAGCCCTGAATGTCCGAGCTTTTCTCAATCCCCCCCAGGGATCAAGAAAACATTCCCGCAAGCCGCACGTGCTTGGTCTCCTCTGCCTTCGGGCACTGAGTGGAGTCGGTAAGGAGCAGAGGGACTGGCCAGTCACTCAAGTGTGAGGCCTTCGCTGTAAACCGACACCAAAGGGAGAACCGCCTCTGCGATCTCATCTGTAATGATCGTCCCTTCTCTGTCTTCACCCACATAGGACACGCACATGGGCTCACACAGGGCCACGCGTGCACACACACCTGGAATTAGGCTGTTTCTCAGGAAAGCGTGGACGGGTGACACTGGAGTTGGGTGAGGTGAGGAAGCCGGTCCAGGCAGTCCCAAGGAGGTGTGGACGCTCCCCAAGAAAACCCGCAAAGCCAGTGATTGATTTCATCGCCTTAAAACCCTGTGGGTCTGACAACCGGTTACAAGATTGTTAACCACCAGTTTACTGTGAACGCTGGGTGTGCCCTGTTTCAGGAGAACCCTAATTATCCCATCTCCCTGTTTGACAGGAGGCTGGCTAACGCCTCCACTGTGGGAACCCGAAGGAGGGACTCGGCTGGGGTGGGACAGCAAGGCCCGCGTCTCTGTTGCAAGAACACCGAGTGCTTGCAATCGCAGACGCGGAAGTCCTAGAGAGGAGGGCCTGGCATGGCCGCTTCTGTTCTGCAGTGTCTGGGGGTTGCCTTGATCCCGCCCCTGCGTGATGATAAGGTTTGGGAGTGCGGGGGAGCCCTGTGACTTGGCCTTCACTCATCTGAAGCTTCTGGAAGCTCTGTGTGATGAGCGGCTTGGTGAGGAATGACTCAGGGCCCTGGCTGCTTTCCCTCAGAGGGCCCACGAGCTCATCGTACTGACACGAGGTGGACCCTGGGGGCAGGAGCTCCCCCTGAGTGTAGACAGATAGCGACGTGCTCGACACGGACCAGGCGGACCCTGTGTCAGACCCAGGGGACGGACCTTCCGGGGCAGCTGCCTACGTGGGACATGCAGCACTTTATGGGCAGATCTGAACGCAAGAGGACGACGAGGCTCTGCCGGGGGGAAGGGGAGGGCTGGCTGTGTGCACACCGGTGAGGAAGCCTGGTTTCGCTGGGGTTTCTCAATCACTTTTCATGAATCATTCTGTACCACCCCACCTTGTCACAGAATCGAGGAAAAGTTAAATTTGGCTGGGCAGGGCTTTTCATGAATCATTCTGTATCACCTTGTCACGGAATCGAGGAAAAGTTCATTTTGGCTGTGCAGGACACTCAGCTCCCAAAGCATGGCTCGCTGCTCCTGCAACACCAGGCCCTAGAGGACATTAACCCCAGCGTCAGGTGTCCAGGGTGTCCCAGACTGGGCAAAGCCAGTGCGGTGCAGAGACGCCTTATCAACAGGAGGAGAGGGGCCCCCCGTTGCAAGGCGGTGACTGCCATCCCAGCAAGGCAGAATCCCCACAGAATGGCTGAAGGACCAGGACCCTGTCTCTGCACCTGCTGTGCCTGCGCATGGTCCATCCCTTCACGGGCCGAGCCTGAACCCTCGCCCACCCAGGATGGTGCATCCTACTGCTTCTCAGTATAACTCTCTAGTGTCTCCTGTGCTTGTGACATAATGGATGGGCCCTGTGGCTCCTGTGACAGCTGGCTCAGAAGCATGTTGTGGCTTTCAGTTCTGGGTCCGTATCCTCCACCCCTGATGATGCTCCTTCCGAAAGGCCACAGGTGTGAGACGAAGGTCTCTCTTAGCCTGGCCCCACTGAATTCTCCCTTGACCCCACTCTGCCCACTTGCAACAGTCTCTGATATCGGGTTCTCTCCTCCTCTGTTTCCCAGGTTGCAGTGTTATAAACCTTTCCTTCGTGTCCTTGAGCATTCCGGTTGGAGGAAGGGATGGCAAAGTCGCTGCCTATCCTTCTGTCTCTTCACCTGCTAAATGGGATGGTCAGCACAGGACTGAGCTCCGTGACTCGCCGTGGGATTAAGTGGGGGTGACAGTTAGGGAGACACTTTTTAGAAATGTAAATGCTTTTAAAGACAAGCATGGCTGAATTTCAACCATTGGCCTCTCTAAAAAGAAAAGAGGAAGTCTCTCTTCTAGTGGGAAATTTGCTTGTTGCCAAGTCTGAACTCAAAGCTTCACGATCATTGCAAAGGGGAAAATGTCCTTCCCCAGGATGGTCCGGGCCCCTCTCCACAGCTGACCACACTTAGGGGGGCAGGCTGGCCTGTGTGCTCCAACGTAGTGTAATGGGTGTTGTGAAACCATCTATCAAGTATTTTTGCCCCAAAATGTTTAAATTGAATCTAGCCTCTGCAATAAATAGTGTATCCCAAGATTTCACATGCTCAAGGATCCTGGGAGGCGTTTTTATTTATTTATTTTTTTAAGATTTTATTTATTTCTTTGACAGAGAGAGATCACAAGCAGGCAGAGAGGCAGGCAGAGAGAGAGGAGGAAGCAGGCTCCCGGCTGAGCAGAGGGCCCGATGTGGGGCTCGATCCCAGGACCCTGGGATCATGACCTGAGCCGAAGGCAGAGGCTTAACCACTGAGCCCCCCAGGCGCCTGGGGAGGTGTTTTTAGAGCAGGAGTTCCGGACGCTGCTCACAGAGGTTCTGCTGTAGGGCAGGGCTGGGGTGACGGTGATGCTGCCGGCCAGACATACAGGGGACACAGGGACAAGTTACATGTCCCCGAGAGGAGCTCATCCAGCAAGGCAGGGTATCCTAATTGCCCTGGAATCTTTAAAAAAAAGTTAATGTCATGAGAAAAACCCACAAAAACTTGGAGAACTTACACAAGACTAAAGGAAGCCCGACAGGCTGTTGTCACGTCTGTTTCTAGATTGGATCCCGGCGCCCGGACAAGACGGACCAGCAACACCAGTGCGCCCAAGGTTTCTTGCAGAGCCTGCCTATTA
Organism: Taxidea taxus jeffersonii; assembly: GCA_003697995.1. Taxonomy (NCBI): domain Eukaryota; kingdom Metazoa; phylum Chordata; class Mammalia; order Carnivora; family Mustelidae; genus Taxidea; species Taxidea taxus. The sequence continues at coordinate 1,896 of RCUC01143240.1, read as the reverse complement.
GCGGGACTCTTCGTTCTCTCCAGCGCCCTTGGAGAAAGCAGATGAGCAGGGTCTGGTGTGTCCACCTGCTGGAACCACTCAGACCGCACACCGGTGGGGGACCACGCAGGTGCAGCCACACCCGACGGCGCCAGACAGCTTCAGGGGTCCTGCTACACCTGCCTCGTTCCTCGTGGGAGCCCTTCCTTCCTCCATGGACAAGAGTCTGCACGTAACTGTTTCAGCCTCCATCAGTCTCTCCCGTGAAAGTCAGCGTCCACATGCCCGCACATCCCAAAGTGAGAGCCACTTACCAACAGATAAACTAGGAAAGCAAACTCTTACTAGTCAGAGGTCCGAGCCTCCCCTCGCCCTTCGGGCATCCTGATGTGCCCCTGCCGCAGCCAGAGTGCACTCCTTATGTTTGGGAACAGCAAGTACCCGCTCTAAATTTTCTACCTTCTGAGATGGACGACTCTTCTACAGACACGGCGGGAGTTTGGGCAGGGGTTGAGAGTTCCCAGGGTAAAGGGGTCATGCCTGCTTCGGGGTGACCTGTCACTGGAGACCTGCACCGGAGCCGTTCATGCTGGGTGACACTGCGGCCAGCCCCGCTGTGAACCCCTCGGCTCCCGGTCCGACGCTGTGCTGGGACCACGTGCGGGGTTCAGAACTGGCTGCTTACGGTGGGGTCTTCCAGGGAACTTTCTGAATTCGGGAAAATATACGTTTATTGGTGTGTATACTTGGACACATGTTAAGAAATTCCCTCCCGTTTGCCGAATAACAAAAGGAAACTCCAACAGCTCACCTTTAACACTGATGGAGTCTGGAAAATGCGTGATTTCTGGAAAACCATCATGGGGTGGTTTAATGAACATGAAGACCATGTTTAAATTTGTGTCGAAGTTCATGGATGACAGACGCTCAAAGCTATAGGCCGACACCGTTTCACGTCTGGGATAGGAAACGAGGGGCAAACTACGTAGCCACAGTTGTCCCTTCGGTTGATGATCCGGAGTTCTTCCTGGAAATCCCACGTCTTGACCTTGGCCAGATAAGAGCACGGGCAGTTTCCTTTCTGCAGAGATAAATCCCAGGTCATTTTATTCCTTCCTTCCTTCCCCGCTTTGCGTGTTCATGAGGAGGTGGGCTGTGGGGGTGGAAAGGGGAAGAAGGTGAGAGGCGGGCGTGCCGCGGGTGCAGGGCATGTCAGGGAAGGTCGGTGGGGTTGACTCAGGCTCTGCGCTGTCTGCTTTCCTACTGCGGTGAACTTGGTGTTAGATAGGCACAGAAGTGTGGGGGCTGCTCCCCCACTTGGGTTTGCCAACATCACCTATTCAGGTAGCACAGAGCTGCCCCTTCTCACTGGGCACCGGGCCCTGCGGGTCCTGGGGTCAAGGGGGAGAAGCCCCTGTGCTCCAGGAGGGCAGAGTCTGGGCAGGTGACCTGGAAACCAACCCTCAAAAGATTGGGGGGCGGTGTGTGTGGCACAGACCGTGCCCACACGGTGTCTTCTCCACACACCTCAGGACCCCTTGTCTGCCTCCCGCTGCGTGCCTGGGAGGTGCAGGGTAGAACTCGCTGGTGCACCAGGCGTTAGGGAAGGGGGGAAGCCCGCTAGGGAGAGGACCAGTAAAGGAGGGGCTTGGGAGCTGTTTCCAGCAACACGTGTCATGGTCATTCGTGGAAGGAAAACCCCTGCAAACAAGGCTCTGTCTTCCCTGGAGAGTGTGATAGGCACTGTCCTGAGTCTCCAGGCGAGTCTGGAGCCTTCTCTCAGGAGAAGATGGTCAGGTGGGGGCACCCATGTGGCCAGGCACAGTGGAGAGCGGGGGATGGACTGCACGGTCCAAGCTCATCTTGTCCAGGCTTTCTGCTCGAGCACCCGGTCTCGGCTCATCCTGGCTCCCACCC
>RCUC01143239.1:0-24146 GCA_003697995.1 Taxidea taxus jeffersonii | reverse complement strand
GCATAACACTCACCACAAATTCATAAATTGGAGACAGAATACAAAAGATACTATTTATGAGAATTAGACAACATGTTACACTGCCAAAAATTCTTAAGGGTAGAACCATCCTTAACAAATTACTATTTCACTACAATTTAAGAGTCATTCAGTAGACAAAATTACAATCTTAGAAATTAACAAAAATTTCACCTACCTAGTTAGAATACTAATAAAGCAGATTAAAAAGTCATTTGTCCAGGGATAGCACTATGAACAAAAATACACCAACTAGCCTCTGTGTCTTTCAGGAAGAAGTTGTGGATAAGAAATAAATGCATTAAAAAAAATAAATTCAGCTTAACAATTTCATCGTTAAGTTGGGTTAAGGGCTATATAGTGGAGCTTAAAACACTTAACAGAGATAATCACACTAATTACTGGCTCATTTAAGCAAAGTGAACTGACAAGAATATTTCAAAGATGCATAAAACCGCATTAATTCTGTCACCAACCTAGCCACATTTACCTGGATGTTTACAATAGTTCCAAATTTGCTGAAGTGTTCATTGAGCTTGGTAATGTTGTTCAATTCCTGAGGGATTTTCTTGACTTCTAATTTGGTGTTTGTATACTGATTCTTTCTCAAGAATCCTGGTTTACTCTGACTGTTATTCCCTTGCCTGAAAAGAATATTAACAGATCCTGATTAATTCCCCCACCTTTTGCCTAGCCACGTGAAAGGTCAACAAATAATTCAAGTTTATACGTATTAAAACATCATCTGGAAGACACTCTTACATTCCTGAGAAATTACTTAATGTTCTTCAGAAATTATTAAATAATTTTCGTATCTTCCTTGTTACATAGGAACAGAACAGGCAGAGAGAAAGAAGACAACGTCAAAAGATCACAAAATGAAAGAGGCCCAACTGAGATTTAAAATTATATGCTAAAAAGATCCACCACAATTACCAAGGAGTCCAACTTTAAAGCAAGGAAAGAACATTTTTTTATGGAGTGTTTTTTAGCTTCTGCAAAAATACCTAAGTTTTTCTTCTTTTCTATTCACTTCCAGTGTCTCAATAATTCTTAATACTGGGCTAGACCTATTTGTAGCAAATATAAATTACTAGTATCTATTATTAATATTCTGTTAGCTCTTCCATTTTTAAGATGTTCTAACTGATGTCTCTGGGAACCCTAACTTTTGAGACACATAGTTTGAAACTCATTGATTAATGACAACTCTTAATTTTACAAATTTACTAATGCACACAAAAATAACAAAAACACCAAGTAGATGTTACTAAGTAGCAAATTATCTTACTTTCCCAGCCAAGGTTTCTTTGTGAGCGGCCCTTCCAAACCACTTATAGCTCTTTTTCGGCTATCTGGTTCAAGAACTACTCTGGTTATGTTGCTATTAATTGAAACAGGAACTGGTGGTTCAGTCTGGATGACAATGTTAGCAGCTGTTGGAAACAAAAATTAACATTATTAACAATGTGCAGTATTTGGGGGAATTTCAAATGATTAAAATATTCAGCTTAAAAGCTAAAAAAGCACAGTGAATAGCACCCAACTACCATTTCCTTTTCAGAAATGCTTAACAGCAAGAAAAAACTATCAATGGTCTCCTTTTTTCTCCTCTGTTAAAAATACAATATCCAAGTTTAAAAAGTCATTGGCAACTCCAATGTAAAAACTAATGCAGGCAAGGATCCTCAATGAATGCAAAAAAAAAAAAAAAAAATCCAGTGAAAGATTGTTAGAGAACAAGATTTTTTTTTTAATTTTTTAAGAATTTATTTGAGAGAAAGAGAGAGAGCATGTGTGTGTGAGAGAGAGCGCCCGCATGCATGCGCACATGGCACACAAGCAAGGGGGAGGGGCAGAGGAGAGGGAGAAGTAGGTTCCCAGCCACCTGGGTGAGCAGGGAGCTGGATGCGGGCCTGGAACCCACCCTGGGATCACAACCTGAGCTGAAGGCAGACACTTACTGAGCCACCCAAGGGCCCCTGGAAGCACATCATTTAGAAGAAAGAATACAAGCTTTGGAGTCAAAGACCTGAATTTGAATTCCAGCAGAATTGACTGAGCCACTCAAGTAACCGGAGAGCAAGATATTTATGTGGTGCCAAAGAACCACTCCACAAATGATTACACTACAAAGGACAGATCTAATATTTATCATCTCAGGCAAGCAATCAAAGGACTTGGCATCATAAATATAGTGAAATTATTTGTATTCTTATGTGATTTAACAAAACGTTGAATCACTCAGGATATTACTATGGAATTATGATTTTCTTAAGTGTAGCAAAGATACTATGCTTATATAGGACTACACTTTTATTCTTGGATGTAAAATAAAGGATCCAAAGTGCTCAATCTCTACAAAATACTTTCAAGTAGTTGAAGGAAAAAAAGTGAAGGGAGAAGGGAAGAAGAAAGAGAAGAACGTGCGTGTATACAAGCAAGCACTCACACCCAAATGTGACTATACGGTAACAAATGGTGAACCTAAGTGAAGGTATTCAGATGTTTATTGTATTTCTTTATTTTTTATAGGTTTAAAAGTTCTCAAACTCAAAAGTTGGGAGGAAAATCCAAAGCCTGTACTATAAACTGGTATATTTCATTCACAACATTTATGACTAAAATACTTGGATTTGTTTTTGTTGTTTATTTATTTGACTGAGAGACACAGCAAGAGAAGGAACACAAGCAGGGGGAGTGGGACATAAAGAAGCAGGCTTCCGGCCAAGCAGGGAGCCCAATGCAGGGCTTGATCCCAGGACCCTGGGATCATGACCAGAGCCAAAGGCAGATGCTTAACAACTGAGCCACCCAGGCATCCCACGACTAAAATATGAACTTACAATGGTTTATCTGTGGGTAGGAAGAGGTGTGTTGAATAAAAAATAAGTAACACAAATCTATGCCTGATATAGTCTCAATATTCTCCTTAACTTTAGTAACTCCACCAAGGTAAAACTAACAACAAAGAATAACATGTAGGGCTAGATGTTAGGGTAAGAATGAGGGGTGGGGTAGTATATACCATTTCACTTTGTGACAGGGAAATTATGAGGCAAGTTGCTATAGCTCCAACAATTATATTAGACCTTATGTATAAGTCAGTGAATAAAGTAACTATGATCTCTGCCCTGTTATAGCCTTTGTTTTTAGAAGGCTAATGGAGGAAACAGCAATTGTGATGGCATAAAGCATTCCAGAATGAGATGCCATTATATCTTCCCTAGAACACTTATGATTACCTCTTAACATTGCTTAGTGCTTTTCTTTACTGAAGTATTTTATAAGAAAAGGAAAGAGATATATAGCTAGAATTTTGTTGACTTGCCAACGTAACAAACCAAGCCTGTTGTACAAAAACCACAAGACTTCTATCTGAGTGAGATTATCCATGAATTACTATACATGAATGCGCACAAAGACCAGACTACTAGCAAAAGGAAAACATGAATTTCTAAGGATATGATCTTCCCACTAATTTCAAGTAATCTGGTAATAATTTATGCATTATAGCACAGAAGGTAAAAGCACACTCTTCATCAGATACACCTGGGTTCAAGTTCCAGTTCTGTCATTAATAGCCGTGTGACCCCGGGCAAGATCTTTAACCTCTCTAACCCTCAGTGTCTTTATCTATAAAAAAAGAATAAATATAGTACCATTTTTCAAGGATTATAGGAAAGGAATAAAAGATATTAATACATATAAAAGCATTTGGCTTCATCTTGACACTAAACTGTTAGTTTGCAGTGGTAACACTGATATTAATGCACTAAAGAAAAGTTAATAAAAGCAAGATAGGAAAGAAGGTAAGAACAGGAAAATGGATAATCATATAATTAAATCAGAAAAATACTGTTAGGATGGCCCATGGCCATTCAATTCAAATTAAATATTACAAATCAAACTATACAAGTAAGAAGAATTGGAATGTCACTAAACTTTCTAGCCTACCCTTTTTGAGGAGAGGAGAAAGGATGACATCAACCCATATTTAAGGTAAATACTTGCATTTATCTTTATTTTACTTTTTGCATTTAGTCTTTAAAGGTTTGCAACTATTCTTTGGAAAGGTCCTGACATACGGCTATAATCATAAATACTAAAAAACATCAAATGATAATTTTACTGCAGTGTTTCAGATTCTCAGTTATTAGTGTGAAGCACAGCTCATATAATACAAAATAGGCCCTTAAATGATTAGTTCTTTGAGGGCAAGGGACCATGTAATTTCATCTTTCTTTACCTAATATTTAACACAGTGCCCAGTAAACAGCTAAAACAGCCTAAAATGTCTACAAAAATAGCAATTAAAAAATATGAGTGTTACTTTTATTTTAAAATAAATAAATAAATAAATAAATATACTCTAATTATAGCTTTAAAATAAAATTTGGAGGGCGCCTGGGTGGCTCAGTGGGTTAAAGCCTCTGCCTTCAGCTCAGGTCATGATCTCAGGGTCCTGGGATCGAGTCCTGCATCGGGCTCTCTGCTCAGCAGGGAGCCTGCTTCCTCCTCTCTCTCTGCCTGCCTCTCTGACTACTTGTGATTTCTGTCTGTCAAATAAATAAATAAAATCTTTAAAAAATAATAATAATAAAATTTGGAGATATAGTTATTCAAACACATTTATCTGATATGATTATATAGCACTCTTCAAAAAGACAATGTATACATAACTCTGGACTTTAGTGAGGTCTGAATGCTATACTGAACTCCTGTGTAACAACAGCATCAAAGTACGTATGAGGCAGTCTCACCTCTTGGATTTGCATCCATATCTCCAGATGTTAGGCCAATCAGGTTTGGGCGCTGTGTTTGTGTTCTCGAAAAGAACTGTCTGTACTGAGATCTACCAGAACTGGTAATACTAGGAGCTTCTGGATTATAACCATCTGGTTCATATGTATCTGTGGGAAAACAAAACAACAAAACATATAACAAATCAGAGAGAAGTTAATTTCTCATTAATAAAATAAACAACTGCAAAAAATATTTTTCTTCAACAAATATATCCACCTATACATACATATCTGAATTACAGTGTATAGATATACCTGTTAGAAGTGAAAGAATTGAAAATACTCCTGTCCCAAAACACAGCTACACAGATCCATTCTTGACTACGGAGAGAGTTCCATTTATTTACCTATTCATTTTTATCCTCTATATTAATCACTTAATCCTAACATCAATGAACATTTTTAAGAGAAGCATGCACATATATAAATACCATATATAAAGGACTGGTTGGGTTTCCTCAGTTATCATGTCTCACCAATTTCTAGGTACTCTTTTAATTAGGGGTAAAAAACAATCTGCTAATTTGGTTATCTACACTTTAAAATGGAGATATAATAGCTGATTTCATACACAGAACACTTCAAATGCTTTCTTTCAAACAGCTAAATCAGTAAGATGAATTTTGTATGTCTAAAAGTAAATACGATCCTACTACCTACCACCACATCAATGCCACCTTTATCATGACCCTTTGTTTTCTTTAAAACTAAATACTTAATTTTTACAATTCTAATGCTAAATAATATTTTGTTAGTGTTAAAGAAATTCTGAGTGTTAATCACTAAACAGTATATATCCTCTTCATCCTACATAAAATCAAAGAACATTTAAGATTAAGTGAAGACATTGGTCTTCCCTACTGTTCTTTAGAAGTTCCTGCACCTTTTTTTCAATTTTCTTAGTGGAAAAATTCTCTGTGGCATTCATAGGCAGTTTCAGCTACAAGGTAAGAGACATTCAGATCCTTATTAGTGGCCAATCAGTTCTATGATTCAAAGTAGAAGATCGGCAAATTATTATAAAAAAAAGTTTTCAGTTACCATTTGGTAGTCTTGACAGAAGATCTCCTATAGTTAAATCTCCTACAGCTGCAGACAGTATTAAAGAAGTTACATAATCAAATGACCTTGTTCTCTAATTCCTGAGAATATATAGAACCCCTAGAAACTTCAAAGTCCTTAAGTCAATTATGATGAACGGAGATGCAAAGGCAAAAGGAGAAATGTTAAAAAAACCTCATGAGACACCCACGAAGCACTCCACATAGGTCTTCAACATGTACATGTAGGTAGGAGGGAAGAGTTTTCAAGAAATCACTACGTTATACACAGCCAGTCCACACATGGAGCAGAGGGGGAAAAAAGATGTTCACCCTTGATCACCAAGAAATTAGATGTTTGTTTTTGTTTTGTTTTTTAAAAAATTAACTGAGTTTTTCTTGAAATGTAAAACTGATTAGAAAATATTCAACTAGATATCCTCTTCCTATTTATTGGATTAGAAATTAGTTCAAAGAAATTAGTTCAAGCATGACTTTTGTTCCTGAGGCACTAAAACTCAATATAGAGGACACCAGAGGTAACAGACACACAGGAGGCCTCATCATCTAGCAACCACTAGGGACAAATCAAAGAAGCAAAGAAACAGGAAAGAAAACTACCTAAGAGGTTTAATGGGAATTGGTGACAGCAGGTCAGTAGGCCAGTCACCACTTAGGCTGGCAAGCTGTGGTACAAAAGATCAGAGAGGTGGATGGCCATTTGTAGCAAAGCTTACCTGGGACCAGAGGGGTGGGGCTGGAGACTGAGGTATGGTACCCAATGGAGGATCCCATGAGGTTTCGAGGTGGCACCAAACGAGCTGCCAACAGAGGAGGCGGTGTCCCCAACTGAAGTCGCTCAGATGCAGCAGCACCATGTTCACGAGAGTACATGGGCTGTCCTACAGAGGAAAGAATAGGAGGGCAGCTGGGAATGAGAGTCACAAGCTTCTCAGGTAATGCCTTACTTCCTGAGACTTCAGCCAAGAACAGAGAAAGTATATCCATGGGAACGGCAGTCGAGAAAGGAATTATTGAGATTCTTCCCAACTCAAGAAAAAGACATACAACTGGCTGGGATGCACTGAGGTATAAAGGAGGAGTAAGAATTAGATAGTAAGACTGCATAATCTCCATCTTTTGTAAACTAAAGTGAATAACTATGTGCTAACCATACCCAAAACTAAACAGTCAACCATATCACACTATCAGACAAAGGTGCCCTGAAACGGTAGAAACTTGTATCCAATAAAACATGTAGTTGTGAAGACTGTCATACCCATTAAAAACAAAAACTCTTCTCCTCAAACTCACATAATTTCAGGTTCATACAAAACATACTCCCATATCTGACAGCAGAAAAAAGATCAATAAAAAAATTAAACACACACACACATACACACCACAACACACCCTCACAGAGAATAAGAAACATTCAAAAGAAAAAAACTAAACAAGATAGTGAAAACTTGTTACCCCTTAGCAGATGGATAACAAATACAAAGAAAAAAAGGACAAAACCCCAGATACACAGAGCAACCAGTGTATATATGAAATTACCTCAGATATTAAGAATCACTTTTTCAAAGAAAGGACATTTAGTCTCACATTTATTAATGGAAGAATGTCTGACGCAATGAAGTCAAGTTTGATACAACAGGATTTAAAAAGAAGTATCAAGGAGCAGTTTTTTTCTTTCAGTCACTTATTACTATTTTTCTACTGATTACCCCAAGAGACCTATTTACAATATTTACTCAATACATTATACTTAAAGTCATACACTCACAATGTGGCAAAAGATAAAATAAAATGAATTTAGAAGTTTTTTTACACCCAATCAGTGTCCTTAAAAGTTACACATTTCCAAAAGAGTTTTAATAAACTTTAACAGAACAAGCCACAAAGCAACCACCTCATTTCATAGGAAATGTAGAAGGGAAACAGAGGTACTAAATTTTACCATCCTTTTCCTACATACGAAGCAAAGGGGCAAGTGACAAATCATACTGTATAGCAGATCACAAAACTGCACTTAGCACCAATTCTTTCAATATTTACATTTAAAAAGTCTCTTTTAGTCATTGCGTTACAAAAACAAGCTAATAGATCAACAATCTAAAAACAGTTGTAAGAATGACCTATTGCCAGAATTTCTTAAGAGAATTAAGGAGTATACTAAAGAGAAAAATGGGGAAGTACATTCTCAGTCCATATGAGAACTTAAAAGTCAAAGGCTAATTTGCACAATGTCCTTTCCTTTTTTTTTTTTTTTTAAAGATTTTATTTATTTGTCAGAAAGAGAGAGAGAGAGAGCAGAGGCAGACAGAGCGGCAGGCAGAGGCAGAGGGAGAAGCAGGCTCCCTGCCAAGCAAGGAGCCCGATGTGGGACTCGATCCCAGGATGCTGGGATCATGACCTGAGCCGAAGGCAGCTGCTTAACCAACTGAGCCACCCAGGCGTACCCACAATGTCCTTTCAACATGAATGACAACATGCATTTCATTTCAGGAAGAAGGTTGTTTGTTCAAATGAAGCCTGATGTTCTTCAACAACACTACTGAAATCTCTAAATACTATTTAAAAACAAAAAGCTTCCTTAGATAAGAGGCTGATTCTAAGTCTGGCCAGAAAATTAAGATGAACCTGGTCTACCATCATATATATATAACCTTGTGCTTCCAGAAGCAAGACAACTATCAAACACGAGGTGTGTCAAAGAACAAAATCTGCAGGAGCCAACATGAAGAGGTCAAAGATGAAACAATGTGAACACCAAAAAGGATGCAATGGAGTGAAACATATTAAACATGCTAAAAACCCATGAGTTTGAAAAAAAAAAAAAAAATCCATGAGTTTGGGCTCCTGGGTAGCTCAGTTGGTTAAGTGACTGCCTTTGGCTCAGGTCATGATCCTTGAGTCCCAGGATGGAGTCCTGCATCAGCTCCCTGCTTAGTGCTCTCTCATTCTCTTTCACAGAAATAAAATCTTTAAAAAAAAATAAAATTAAAAAAATCCATGAGTTCATAATGATTCCTTTTGGAAGATACTAGGAAAGCAGGTCATTATTCTGGAAACTGACAAAGGAAGGGAAACAAGTATTTATCCTGTCCTTCCTCTAAAAACTGCATTTCAAATTAACCAAATGGTTAACACTACTGAGTTTCACTTTGTAGAATGCCAGGCAATAAACGTACAAGAAATTACAGAATTAGAATCACACTTTTATAACCCCTAATGAAACAACATATCTAAGCAGTGGTCATAAATGGCTGCCGAAACCATGAGCAACTTTTGAAGTGGATGAATCGGAATGAAAACACCTGTACACACTGATCAATATTTACAGCAAAGGAAAAAACTCCACATTATGTACATCATGAAATATTGCAGTAGGAAGTACATCGATAAAATATTCATGACAAAAAAAAAAAAACCATAAATCTGAAGCCTCCAAATTTAGCCCCCCATTTCCAAGGACTGAAGAAATGTGTTAAATGACACCAGGGGATGCAATATGCCATGCCCAGAATATGAAAAAATTATTCAGGACAACGATCTGTTTCTTAAATAAATGTCAAGGAAAAACCAAAAAAGAGGTAAGGGAAATTGTTAATAGATTTAAAGACTTAAGAAAGGTATCTTCAACCTTGTTTGGATGCAGTTTCAAATGAACCAGCTGTGAAAGGACACCTATTACAATTTGGAAATATGAATGCTGATTGGATATTTGACAACAGTAAATATAAATATTTTGGGACTGTGAGATAAAGTACTGTGATAGTGTATGATTAATCCTTAACTTTGAGAGATACATACTGAAGTTTTTACTGATGAAATGTTACATTTGGGGGTGGTTCTAAAATAATCAAGTCAGGGGTGTTATAGATGAAGCATGATTAACCATATATGTCAAGGAGTGTTGAAGCCTGAGTACCTGAAGATTCCTGCAGTATTTGTTTTCCTTTGGTGTATATTAGAAATTTTCTAAAATAAGTTTTTCTTAAATCAACTAGGTTACAGTATCGGTGAAGGTGAGCTGGTCACAATTTATATTCATTCAGTTTAGTTCCGATCGGGAAAGAGAGTGACTAGATAATTCCAAACTGCAAACATCCCAAGTTCATGCTCCTATCTTAAGTTTTTCGTACATCTTACATGCCTGAGAGCAAAATTTTCACATTCTTAATGTTAACTCTAGTCAGATGAGGACAGTCTTTATGCACATTGAAATTTTAGCTACTCTGTAATTTCCTGATTTTGTCATTAAGAGTATTCCCAGGAGAAAAATCTTAAGTTTTAAACTAAAACCCCAATTAGAAAACAAAAAAGCCACACCTTCCAATTATTGGCCATATTTATCATGTAATCTTCTGTATCAGAATCCAAGGTACCTGGCACACCATCTGAAGCTTCAGGGCCTAAATGGTGCCTGGTGCATAGTAGGAACTCAATAAAGAGTCACACAAAGAAAGGACGAAAGCTTATTTATTACAAGTATCCCAATGACAAGTATTTTGGATGAAAGTCTGTACGTTGAAATATGGCAGTAAGATACTGAATATAAGACAAACCAAAGTAAAACATATAGGGAGAGAAACCCCAGACAATATTCAGTGACTCTACCAGACATAGATATACTTTTCTAGACATCAAAATCCATGATTCTGCACTAAAATGTTCCACAGAATTAATGAGGAATCCCAAGCTTAGTAGGAGTATAGTGTTTCAGTAATTTTACATAGTTGATAACAGGAAAATATATTTTCAGAAAGATAATTTATAGAAGTTTATTTTAAGACTAATAACTACCTTTAACCTAAAAATCAGTCTGTAGAATACAGGATATTATATTCTACTATTACTTTTTCATACACTCCTTAGAGTGAGCTTAATTAACAATCAAAATATTTCTACTAGGTCTTCTTCAAAGAAACTTAAGAAACAGGTTGAATTTAAGGGAAAAAAAATGGAATATACTTGAAAATAGTACTGTGAAAACAAAAAATGTACACAGTGAGTTGGTTAATTCAAATTTAGGTAAAATATTTTAAGTACTTCAGAGGAAATAGCTGATTTTTTAAAAGATTTTTGTTTTATTAATTTGACAGACAGAGATCAAAAGGAGACAGAGAGGCAAGCAGAGAGAGAGGGGAAAGCAGGATCCCCTCTGAGCAGAGAGCCCGATGTGGGTCTTGACCCCAGGACCCCGGGACCATGACCTGAGCTAAAGGCAGAGGCGTTAACCCACTGAGCCACCCAGGTGCCCCAAAATAGCTGATTTTAATAGATGTTATGATATTGCTCTCTTTCCATACAATTTCAATTACATCTATTATTTAAGTCCTTTCAGAGTATCTGTGACATTTTTAATTCAAGAAACAACAAAATTTCAGTTTTTTCTAAACTATATCCATTTGATGTCACCTTTTAAATAGCATTACCAGGAGCCACTGATATCCTACCCACTTATACAGTGGAAATAATTTCTTATCTTCAGTTAATAATCAATTGTCCCATCCAAAACAAGTAATGACTGCAGCCAAAATTATGGTTTTATTTTTGACAGAATTAGTTCCTCTGTCACCTGTATTTCTAAACCACTCTGTTCATCTAGTCATAACAGCAAAATACACTGTACTTGGTTTCTTTTGTTTTTTAAATAAACACATTTCTTTTCCACTATTAGATTTTTAGCTTCTTGGAAGAGTCATTTCTTATTCATCTGTGTATTCCCAGTACCTACCACTGAGATTATTTTTACTTCTAAAACTCCAGATTTCATTTTTCTCTATATATTCAGGTCTATACTGACATATTTTTCACAAATAAATACCATCTGATACACTCTATTCCACTTATAAACATTTTGTTATGAATTTTAAAGATAATTTTGATAATAAAATATCCATAATTTAAACTTTCCCAACTTATTAAACTTTGAGAGCTAATACATTATAAACATATTTTTTTACTTCATCTGAAGTCAAGTTCTAAATTTTTTTTATAAATTACCAATTATACTATTGAGGAAAGTATACCTGAAAAACTTGAAAGATTCAATTTATCTGTGAAGAACTTAAAAAAAAAAAAACCTTTTTAAAATCAAGTGATAGAAAGATACAAAAAATTTATGAATAACAAACTACATTGTGCCAAAAAAAAAAAAAAATGTTCTGTTTACACTGAGCTCAGAAACTATCCCCTACATTTTCAAATTTCTCTATAAATTTTAGAATAAAAATTTAAGTTTTAAAAAAGGAAGAGAGGGGCTCCTGGGTAGCTCAGTCAGTTAAGTATCTGACTCCATTTCAGCTCAGGTACTGATTTCATGCATCTTGAGATCAAGCCCCATATTGGGTTCCACATTCAGTGGGAAGTCTGCTTGAGTTTACCTCTCCCATTGCCCCTCCTCCCACTCACATGTGTGCACTCTCTCGCTCTAAAACATATAAATCTTTAAAATAAATAAGGAAGAGAGTAGTTTGCACAGTAGCAAGTTTTAAATTGTCTGATACAAATAATTCTGTAACTTTTAAAACATTCAGTTGCCAACCAAATAAGTCTCTTTAAACCAGTGACTCAATATAAGAGACTATCCTCTAAACAGTAATTCACAAATGCTGAAAGGATGTTACCACCTTTTACTGGTTTGAGACAAAAAAGAGGGAAAAAATGTAATTAATACTTTATAAAACCAAATATAAAAGGATAGTCCTTTATCTTTTATTTTAATGTAAAAATTTATTTTTTAAATTGAAGTGACCTTAGGTATTTTCATATACAATTCCCTAACGTGGCAAATAAAAGTTGCTAACTGTACTGCTCCCCCAAATTTTCTTAAAAATGTTACCAGCATCTAAAACAGAAGTTTGGAACTTATGTTTTAAAAGGACTTTACTAGGGACGCCTGGGTAGCTCAGTTGGTTAAGTGGCTGCCTTCGGCTCAGGTCATGAATCCAGCGTCCTGGGATCGAGTCCCGCATCATTGGGCTCCTTGCTCAGCAGGGAGCCTCCTTCTCTCTCTGCCTCTGCCTGCCACTCTGTCTGCCTGTGCTCTCTCTCTCTCACAAAAAAATAAATAATAAAAAAATCTTAAAAAAAAAAAAAGGACTTTACTAATACATCACAAAATATTTTTGCTTTTAAAGAGAAAAATGTTGCTCAAGTAACACAGAGTTTACCTTTTTTCATCTTGGCTCTCAAGCATGTAGCACAGTGCCTGGCACATAGAAGGCATTCAATAAATATTTGCTCCATTAATAATAATGAAGCTAAGTCACTTAGATGATGGCAACTGCCAGATTTTTATAAATTGAAATCAAAATGGAATTTTTAGAGTGAGTCACAATGTCAAATTTAACGATATTAAAATAAATGGTAATTGCCAGACTTTTTAAAAATTTAAAAACAAAATAGAATTTTTATTGTGAATCACAATGCTAAATTTAACAGTAAGAAAATGTGCCATTTGCAACAAACTCTCAGATAAATAATCCATTTTTTGTACTTACAAGTCTAAAGGCATTAAGAAATAATGCTAAGAGATGAATTAAGGAGAATAAATGATACAGGATGGATGAATGTTGAAGTTGATTAACAGGTATATGGGAATGCATACTATCTTTTTTATTTTTTTGTTTAAAATTTCTCTAATTAAAAAATGAGAAAAGAGGTGCCTGGGTAGCTCAATTGGTTGGGTGACTGCCTTTGGTTCAGGACATGGTCCTGGAGTCTCAGGATCAAGTACCATATCAGGCTCCCTATTTAGTGGGGAGTCTGTTTCACCCTTGGACCCTCCCCACTCTCATGCCCTCTCTCTCTCATTTTGTCTCTTTCAAATAAACAAATAAAACCTTTTTAAAAAAATGAGAGAAGCAGTGAAACAAACACATGCTGTAAAAAGACACTACAATAGTTAGAAGACTGAGATACTAGGATGTGGTTCCTGTTCTGAAGCTCAGCTGAATATAAAATTAACATATATGAAAAGAAATCTAACAGTAGGCATGTGTACAATTATATGTCATATATGTAATAAATGCTTTTGGTCCTGCAGGAGTTTACAACAGAGCAATAATGTTCCTCATGTACTTAGATTTAGGCCTTGAGAGAGGGAGAGCAAATTACTAAAATGAAGACAGAAAAAGAAAGTTGAGTCACAATGGGGGCAAAGACAAGGTATAATTGGCCTAACCACAGAAGATACATGTGGGAGTAGAGTGAAAAAAGAGATTACCAAGAAGGGCAGGGTAGATCATAGAAAGAGAAACTATAGGGAGGGGTTCAACAATCGTCTGGGAGGGGTACCTGGATAGCTCAGTGGCTGAGCCTCAGACTCTTGATCTCAGCATGAAGCCTACTTATAAAAAATATATATATGCAACTCAGGGGGAAACTGTGGCCACTGCAGAATTCTCATGAGGTACTGTTCTGATTCGTTTTCTCAGGAAAATTAGCATAGCAGCATTATATGGTGTGACTGATGGGGACTGAAACATAATGGAGTCAACAAGATTATAGCAATAACCCAAATGTCAAGTGTGGATGAGGGCAGAAGCCACAGTAGAAATAGAAAGGGATATTTCAAAAAAAAAAAGAGAAAGGATTTCTTGATTCAGATATAAATAAAGCAAAGCAATTAGTCAATCATGTCAAGGTTTCAATTCTAGGTGATTAATGGGTGTTATTTCAATTTATAAAGACACACAGGGATAATGAAGGTAGACAAAGAGAAGAAAATTATGTTTGATTTCAGCAAAGTTGCAATTTAAGGAGACAATAGTAACCATAGTATTATAAAAACTAACCTTTATACTTAGCTTAGATGCCAGGTTCTATTCTAGATAGATGTATTAAAGCATTTATTCTTCAAACACGCTTTTTAGGTGATTAATATTATTATTATTATTATTTTACAGAAGAGAAAACTGACATTCTATGAAGTTAAGTAACTTGTCTAAGATCACAATGACAGTAAGTAATGGAACAGGATTTAAACCTGTGGCTTCATTATATTGCTGAATTGCCTTACCATGACATTATAAAGATGAAGAAATGTTTATGATAACATCCTGCACAAAGATAAATTTATTCATAAAGCTACATAGCTCTGTAAAAAAAAAAAAAAGAAAAAAAAAAATCTCGCAGCGCCTGAGTGACTCAGTCGGTTAAATGTCTGCCTTCAACTCAGGTCATGATCCCGGAGTCCCAGGATCAAGCCCTTCATCAGGCTTCGTGCTCAACACGGAGTCTACTTCTCTCTCAGACCCTCCTTCTTCTCATGTTCTCTCTCTCATTTTCTTTCTCAAATAAATAAATAAAATCATTAAAAAAAAATCTCACAGTCTAATAACACTTTTAACAACCAATTACTTGTTTTTATGTTTTTAGAGAAAGGAATATTTTAAAAAGCCTTAAGTAAACTAAAAATAATGAGAAAAATACCTAAGAAATCAGAGAACCAAGATTTAAGAACAAATTATTATAGTTAAAAATAAATGTTATAGGGGCGCCTGGGTGGCTCAGTGGGTTAAAGCCTCTGCCTTCAGCTCGGGTCTGATTCCAGGATCCTGGGATCGAGCCCCACATCGGGCTCTCTGCTCAGCAGGGAGCCTGCTTCCTCCTCTCTCTCTCTCTCTCTCTCTCTGCCTGCCTCTCTGCCTACTTGTGATCTCTGTCTGTCAAATAAATAAATAAAATCTTTAAAAAAAAAAAAAGTTTAAAAAATAAATAAATAAATGTTATAAATAGCATAGCCACTAAATATTACAGTTTACGTGCTGCTCTCAATTGTCACTCCAGTATACAATTTAAATAATTATTTGGCATATTTTATCCAACCTTTTGTATACTCTTACAAGATAAGCCTTATGTTTTGGAAATTCAATCAGAGTTCAATTCAATTTTTTTTTTAAGATTTTATTTACTTATTTGTTAGAGAAAGAGAGAGAGCTCGAGCACAGGCAGACAGAGAGGCAGGCAGAGGCAGAGGGAAAAGCAGGCTCCCCACCAAGCAGGGAGCCCGATGTGGGACTCGATCCCAGGACGCTGGGATCATGACCTGAGCCGAAGGTAGCCGCTTAACCAACTGAGCCACCCAGGCGTCCCTCAATTCAATTTTTTAACACAAGCTCCAAAATAAATTTCATTTAGAACAGATTAAACCTTCAAAATACATGTCCTTCAGAAGATACTAAATGTTGCTACTTCCTCTATACCAGAAGGCCTTACTCTTTTCTTCCACTGGCACACAAGTTAAAATACAGCCAGCATAATCACAAGTAAACTGCCTTGTAAATATAAATATAAATGTAATTTTTATATGGCATAGTCCATAAGAAGAAAAACTATATTTTTTAGAAGTATGACATTGAAACTTAGCTTTTCTATACCCCAGCAATTTTAAGACAAGCAATGTTTACTTACGTTCTGATACTGTATAAAGGAGGTTCTGGGGTAAAGGAGGAGGTAGTCTTGCTCCCACTGGTGCAAGATTGGGCACTGCACTTGTCCCAGGCTGGTCACGGTTGTTTATCAAGCTTGACTGTGTTATGGGTGGTCCTAAGAATTAAAAAAAAAAAGAGAAGAAGAAGAAGAAAAAGAAGAAAAAGTTAGAGCATGAATATTTCCTAACTAACAAAAATACTCACTATACTAAAACTAATTTAGAATAGTCATAATTGAAGTACCTACTTTGGCAAAGAACAGAATTAAGGAATTTGATATAGGCAGGCTTCAGCATAGTAAGTTGCATAATTAAGAGGACATTTTAGTTCTATAACAGACAAAACAATTCTAGGGTGAAAAAAAGCAGGATGGTTACCTCTGGGGAGTAGGGATGAAAAATGACTGACAAGGAACTTGAACAATCTTTCTGGGATAATGGTAAGCTCCTTTTTAAAAAAAAAAGATTGACTTATTTGAGAGAGAAAGAAAAGAAAGAAAATTTGAGGGAGAATCCTCAAACAGACTCCCCGCTGAGCAAGGAGCCCAATGCAGAGCTCCATCCCAGCACCCTGAGATCATGACCTGACCCAAAATCAAGAGTCAGAAGCATAAAACTGTGCCACCCAGACACTCCTAGAGTAAGGGGAGAGTTCTATAGAACTCTTAAGTTCTACACTAGGAACATGTTTAAATGTACTGATGTCTGCAACATACTAGGAAATGAATAAAAAATAATAATGGGAGAGATAAAAAAAATGTGATAATAGAAATATAGTAAAATATTAATCATAGAACCTAGATGGTGAGTATATGAGTGTTCAATGTACAGTTATTTCAACTTTTTGGTTACCTTGAAATTTTTCATAGCAAAATGTTGGGGGAAAATGACACTCTTGAATTTCATTTTTGAACAGAAATTGGGGTGCCTGGGTGGCTCAGTGGGTAAAGCCTCTGCCTTCGGCTCGGGTCATGGTACCAGGGTCCTGGGATCGAGCCCCACATTAGGCTCTCTGCTCAGCGGGGAGCCTGCTTCCCTCTCTCTCTCTGCTTGCCTCTCTGCCTGCTTGTGATCTCTGTCTGTCAAATAAATAAATAAAATCTTAAAAAAAAAAAAAAAAAGAAATATTCCCACACTTCACATCTTTTATTATGAGAATTTCTATGTATGAAGATACCTTTTTTCCTGGGGAATAAAATCTCAAGTTGAGCCTCATAATTATACCATTTATATGACAGAATTAAATCTATGTATCGGGCACGTGAGTGGGTCAGTAGGTTAAGTGTCTGCCTTCAGCTCAGGTTATGATCTCATGGCCCTGGGACTGGCCCCACATCGGGCTCCCTGCCCAGAGGGGAGTCTCCTTGTCCCTCTGCCTCTCCCCTTGGCTTATGCACTCACTCTCTTTCAAATAAATAAATAAATACACTCTAAAAAAGTCTAATGTATCCAATGTCTCCAAACCTTTATCAACTTTAATGTACTCTATAAAGAATATAAATACAGGGGGCACCTGGGTGGCTCAGTGGGTTAAAGCCTCTGCCTTCAGCTCAGGTCATGATCCCAGGGTTCTGGGATTGAGCCCTGCATCGGGCTCTCTGCACAGCAGGGAGCCTGCTTCCTCCTCTCTCTCTGCCTGCTTCTCTGCCTACTTGTGATCTCTGTCATATAAATAAATAAAAAATCTTAAAAAAAAAAAAGAATATAAATACAGGAATATTAGGTGATAGGTGCATGGGTTCATGCTAAACTATTTTCACCAACTCCTTGTGAGTCTACTATAATTTCAAAAATAAAAAGTTTAGGGGCACATACTCTCCTTCTCTCAAATAAATAAAGCTTTTTATAAGTTCTTCAAGAAATTAAAATAATTTTTAAAGTCTTCTATCTTAGAAATTTTCAAATATACACAGAAGTAGAATAATAGTATGTATACGATACGTACTGTCATAAGATCTATTTATTTGAGCATGCGAGAGCGAGGGAGGAGTCCCACGAGTGGGGGGATGGGCAAAGAGAATTTCAAGCAGATTCCCTGCTGAGTGTGGAGCCCACTGCAGGGCTCAATTTCATGACTCTGAGATCATGATCTGAGCCAAAATCAAGAGTCAGAGGCTTAACCGAAGTGAATCACCCAGGCGCCCCCAAGGAGATATTCTTTAAAGACCAGGAAATTTCATTAAACTACTAGAATGTTCTTCTTTCTGACATCTTCAAAACAACTAGATTTCTTAAGATGTCGTCAACCAGCAAGATTCTGTCACCCAAGTTTTCAAGGTACTATAAATAATGTAATACAACAATGGATAGAATAAAGAATAACATTCTAATTACAGGAATACATTTGAAATTTTGTTATTATCTTTCAAAAACTTCAAATCCAGTGCCAAGTTAGTGAAGAGGTAGGTTCTTCTAAATACAATTCTTTGCTAAAGGACAAAATATTTAATGAACATGTACTTACTTGGTATGGGAAGCACAACAGAAGGTGGAGGCTGGCCATGTCCCTGGGGGACAGGAAGTCTCATACTGTGGCCAGGACCTGGGCCAGGGCCTGGGCCTGGACCTGGGCCTGGGCCTGGACCTGGGCCTGGGCCTGGCATGGGAGGCATTAACATTCCAGGAGGTGGTGGAGGAGGAAGCCCAGGAGGAGGTGGAGGGAAAGGAATCATGCTTGGCAGAGCAACTTCATCAACAACGAGGGGATCATTTCCATGATCAAACTGACAAAGGTCACCAAGTACACAAAATCCTCTTTCTGAAAGAATATAAGAAGAATCTTATTATGATCTTAGAACTCAGAAAACAAATAAAACAAGACCCTAAAAAGCCTACCAATCTGACTTACAAAGTAATTTTTCTCCAAGGAATTTAAAAGCCTTCTTAGTGTTATTGTTAATCATCACATATCCCTGAGGTAAGGCCAGATGGATGTACTCTTTACTTTCTATGAGACCATGCTTTGTTGAGGTAGCAAGTAACAGGGTCCAAAACAGGTTACTAGCCACTACAAACCTATTTGCCATTATGTTTTCATAACTAAAATTCAGATTCTGGAGCGCCTGGGTGGCTCAGTATATTAAGCCTCTGCCTTCCGCTCAGGTCATGATCTTAGGGTCCTGGGATCAAGCCCTACACCAGGCCCTCTGCTTAGTGGGGAACCTGCTTCCACCTCTCTCTCTGCCTGCCTCTCTGCCTACTTGTGATCACTCTCTCTGTCAAATAAATTTTTTAAAAAACCAAAAACTTAAATAAATAAATAAATAAATAAAAATAAAAATTCAGATTCAAGGTGCCTGGCTGGCTCAGTTGGTAGAACATACGACTCCTGATCTTATGGGGTCATGAGTTCAAGCCTTGCACTTGTTGTAGATTACTTTAAGGAAATTAAAAAAAAAAAATTTCAGATTCATTTTAGCAAAGGCAGGGTATGGGTGTAAGGGATTTAACTGGACAATCTAATTTCAATTATCTATTTTCATGGTATTATTCTAAATTCTACATTCTTGCTGTATCTGTACTTTGAAATGTTAGTTTAAAATATTTAAGCTGGGGGTCAGCTGGGTGGCTCTGTGGTTTAAGCATCTGACCTTTTTTTTTTAAGGATTTATTTATTTATTTATTTGAGAGAGAGAGAGCACGACCAGGCAAAAGGGGAAGAGGGAGGAGAAGGAGAGAGAAACCTAAGCAGACTCCACGCTAAGCACGAAGCCTGAGCAGGGTTAGATCCCACAACCCTGAGACCATGACGTGAGTCAAAACCAAGGGTCGGGCACTTAACAAATGGCACCACTCAGGCGCCCCAAGCATCTGACCCTTGATTTCGGCTCCAGTCATGATCTCAGGGTTATGAGATTGAGCCCCAGGTCAGCTCCACACCCATCTCCTTCTGCCCCTTCCCCCTTAAAAAAATAAATAAAATAGGGGTGCCTGGGTGGCTCAGTGGGTTAAAGCCTCTGCCTTCAGCTCGGGTCATGATCCCAGGCTCCTGGGATCGAGCCCCACATCGGGGTCGCTGCTCAGCGGGGAGCCTGCTTCCCTTTCTCTCTCTGCCTGCCTCTCTGTCTACTTGTAATCTCTGTCAAATAAATAAATAAAACCTTAAATAAATAAATAAATAAATAAATAAAATAAATTAAAATGAAACAAAATATTTGAGTGAGAAGGGGCGCCTGGCTGGCTCAGATGGTGCAACGGGCACCACCAACTCTAGGGTTTTAAGTTTAAACCCCACATTGGGTACAGAGTTTACTTAAAAATAAAAGGGGGTGCCTGATTCCCCCTCCCCTTCTGCCTGCCTCACTGCCTATTTGTGATCTCTATCTCTGTCTCTGTGTCAAATAAATAAAATTTAAATAAATAAATAAATAAAAACATTCAAGTAGGAATTATTTACTAGGTTATTCACGGCAGCACTGTTAATAACAACAATATATTAGAAACACCGCAAAAGCACATTAATAAAGAATTAAGTTAAACATATTTTCCTACATTCACAAAGTTAAGAAACCTAAAAAAAGATATGAAGGCAGCCCTAATGTATTAATAAAGGGTAACTGCCATAAAATACCACTAAGTGAAAAAAACATTTAGAAGAGTGTGAAGAGTATACTAGGGTTTATGTAGAAGAGAAAATAGGGGAGACTATACGTATCTGTTTATGTACATATATATAAGACTATGTTTGGAAAACTATACAAGAAATTAGTAACATTAAATTGGCCTTGGGAATGAGAACTCAGTAGCCAGGAGACCAGGGTGAGAATGAGATAATGCCTGAGTTATGATCTGATTCTATTTTCTACTTAAAAATAAATAAAATGTAAAAATACATATTCTGTATTTATAGAAAAAATTTTTCAATGTCTGCAATTTGCTTCAAATGATACAAGTCTGGGAGAACAAGGAGAGAAGTACAGATGAAAACAAAATTGACCATGACCTCCTAACTATAGATGTGAGATCATGGATACACTAGGGTTAATTACATTAGTTTGTCAACTTTTATTAATATTTAAATATTTCCATAATAAAAAATTAAAACACATATAAACACATAGATTCATTGGAGAGTCAGCAAATTAAAATTTTAAGTAGGTTATATAATGCTTAACAAATTCCCAGAACCAAACACTACACAAAAAAATTACAATTCCTAATGTCTACTAAATTTTGTGGTATACTTACAGTGTTTAAAGCAATGAGAACAACAAGAAACAAATGGATGGGTCAAATTTGAACATTCTCTTAACCAGAGCAAACTATTAAATCAAGAAAGTAAATAAGCATAAGCCAATGGAGGTTTTCTTTCTCACTCATCCCTTTTAACAAAATCTGGACTATAATGAAAAGGTATGCAATACTAACATTTGCTTTACTAGTACTTTTGGGTATAAGAGAAAAGAGAATTTTTGCCATGATAAGTTCTGCATACAGTAGCAATATTAGCAACATTTGCTTTACTAGTACTTCTGGGTACAATATAAAAGAGAATTTTTACCATCATAATCTCTGCATCGCCTCTTTGGTGGTGGGTTTCGACCAAAAGAATTGGAAGAGCTATGATTGTTATAGTAATTAGACCAACTCTCCGTTGTGTTTTCAGAGTGGTGTGCAGGTGCGATCACAGTAACAGTGCTGGGAATAGACTGTGCCCCAGAGGAATACTGCTCAGAAGAGCTGGGAGGTGGTGCAGACACAGGCACATAGGAACTCTCCAAGTCATTCCTTTCACTCTTAAACTTTGATCTTTCCCTGTGCTCTGCTTCAGAGACAAAATAAAAACAAGAAACAAGATTAGACACTTATGTTCTTAACAATGTTTGTTTTCTCACAGAACAGGGAAGAGAATATTGCAATAAACTCACTAAGTTGTCCACATTTCAAAGTGTTTTCATTAGTAATATATCCTAAAAGGAGGAACATCAACAACGTGACATATCTTCACCAGTAACTTGTGTAAAATCATCTTTTATAACATCGACATCAATACATAATGAAAAAAGCCTGATATTTAATAAGGAAGGTATCCAAGAACTGACTTCCAAACGGATATCCCGAGAGATCAGTGGTTGGGATCTCAGTTATCTACTTACCTGTTTTCTTTTTAATTTTATAACTCCAGACCACCTTTTAACTTTATAATTCCAGATCACCTTAAAGCAAAATAATTACTTTTAGTGAGGGCATGAGGGATGGAGCAGGTAGTCCTTTTCCTCCAGTGATAGCTTTGTTGATTAAAAGACATTAGTTTCAATTACACAAAATGATTTTGAGTCCAGACATGTACTATGATATCCTTACAAACAGCATTTTAGTCCAACCCCTTTGACTCCATCCTGACAACAGAGCCCTGTCTTTATAACAAAATTACCATTAGGTTTTTTGAGACAATTCTAGATTTTGCATTGCTCAAACATGTTAAAGGTACACGTGCCTTTAAGGGGCCATCTGGTACCCTATGACAGAGCAAGATAAGCAATACAGAGATTTTAGAAGGAAGCCTCATCTACTCACCAACATTCCTATTTGGATCTCGGTCTTTGCTGCGCCCTCTACTTCGGCTTCGACTTCGACTCAGGCCCCGGCTCTTACTCCGACTCTTACTCCTGGCTCTTCTCCAGTCATATTTCTCACGGTACAGTTCATTCCGCTCATAGTACCGGTCATAGTCTCTCCACTTGCCATCTTCTCTTTTTTTCTCACGTGTCCTATAATACACAGATATAAACGCCATATGTATACTATAGAAACCAAGTATGCCAACAAATCAGAAGTACGAAATACCCTCGATTCATCAAAATTCATAGTGTCTGTGCTTTTTCAGAAAGCTGTAAAACCACAACATAATTCCTCTGATCCATTATATAAAAAGAAAAAACATTCCCTCAATTAACTGGGTGGGGAGAAATGACAAAAAGAGGTGAAACCAAAGTATGGGGAGGGGTAGGGGAAAAGCGGAAATTTAAAACTAGAAAAGAAAAAAGGAAAAACCAAAGTTTTCCTAAACAAAAACTAATTCTTTAATGGCAGGCTGAAGAATCAACATATAAACTGAACTATTTGTAGTATAAAATACTATGAATGATTTTAATAGTGAGCACCCCTAACCAAATGGAACATTTCATTAATATCCTCTAAGGAGACTACTCCCACCCCTGTGCTCTTGGGGAAAGCACATAATGATGACTGTTTATAAAAGAGAAAGTATGACAAAGACAAAAAACACAGAATGGAGAGAAGATAACCTTCTCTTTCTTTAATCAGTTTAGAAAGGGGCATCAGTACGTATGTTAAAAATCCCATTAATGCCCTTGTAGTAACTAAAAAGCAAGTTATCAGAGTCTCCCTAATTAAATATAAACACACACCTTCGTTCACTAGATTCTGAACGAGTCTTCTGGGGACTAGGATACTTCTTTTTTCTACCATCTCGTTCTTCCTCTGCTGGCTCCTGAAATACCTACATGAAAGCATTCAATAGGAAAAAGATTAGTCCTATTATTTATAAAACACATCTATCTGATAATCTTTCTAGTACAAGAGAGGGCACAAATACAATGAAATACTGCAGTCAAATTATATACAAAAAACTTAGGCAACAGAGAGGAGTAAAAAAGATGCTGAAATTACTTTAAAAGTAATACAATTATTTTTAAATGTTAATTTCTCTTTTTTTTAAGATCTATTTGAGAGAGAGAGAAAACACAAGCAGGAGGTGCAGAGGGAAAGAAATCTCAAGCAGACTCCAGAGCTCAGCACCGAGCCTAAAACAGGGCTCTATCTCACCACCCTGAGATAACAACTGAGCCAAAGCCAAGAGTTGGACCCTCAACC